>CAUYLG010006235.1:0-14663 GCA_963573385.1 Cacajao melanocephalus | reverse complement strand
CTGACAATAGTATCTAAAAATAAAATGGGGAATGTGTGGTAGACAGAGGAGAACAAGTTGTCAAAGTTTCAGAGTACATTAAGGTATACATGTGCCATGGTGGTTTGCTGCACCCATCAACCCGTCATCTAGGTTTTAAGCCCCACATGCATTAGGTATTTGTCCTAATGCTCTCATGCCCCTTGCCCACGACCCCTTGACAGGCCCTAGTGTGTGATATTCCTCTCCTTGTGTCCATGTGTTCTCATTGTTTGACTCCCACTTACTAGTGAGATCATGTGGTGTTTGGTTTTCTGTTCCTCTGTCAGTTTGCTGAGAATGATGCTTTCCAGCTTCATCCATGTACCAGCAAAGGATATGAACTCATACTTTTTATGGCTGTATAGTATTCCATAGTGTATACATGCCACATTTTCTTTATCCAGTCTATAGTTGATGGGCATTTGGGTTGGATCCAAGTCTTTGCTATTGTGAATGGTGCTGCAATAAACATACATGTGCATGTGTCTTTATAGTAAAATGATTTGTAATCCTTTGGGTATATACCCAATAATTGGATTATTGGGTCAAATGGTATTTCGGGTTCTAGATCCTTGAGGAATTGCCACACTGTCTTCCCCCGGGGTTGGACTAATTTATACTCTCATGGATAGTTTAACAGCATTCCTATTTCTACACATCCTCTCCAGCATCTGTTGTTCCCTGACTTTCTAATGATCACCATTCTAACGGGCATGAGATGATATCTCATTGTGGTTTTGATTTGCATTTCTCTAATGACCAGTGATGATTAGCTTTTTTTTTCATATGTCTGTTGACCGCATAAAGGTCTTCTTTTGAGAAGTGTCTGTTCATATCCTTTGGCCACTTTTTTTTGATGAGGTTATTTGTTTTTTTCTTGTAAAGTTGTTTAAGTTCCTCATAGATTCTGGATATTTGACCTTTGTCAGATGGGTAGATTCCAAAAATAATCTCCCATTCTTTAGGTTGATTGTTCACTCTGATGATAGTTTCTTTTGCTGTGCAGAAGCTGTTTAGTTCAATTAGATCCCATTTGTCAATTTTGGCTTTTATTGCAGTTTTAGTGTTTTATTCATGAAGTCTTTGCCCACTTTGCCCATGCCTATGTCCTGAATGGTATTGCCTAAGTTTTCTTCTAGGATTTTTATGTTTTTAGGTTTTACCTTTAAGTCTAATCCATTTTGAGTTAATTTTTGTATAAGATGTAATGAAGGGGTCCAGTTTCAGTTTTCTACATATAGCTAGCCAGTTTCCCTAGTACCATTTATTAGACAGGGAGTCCTTTTCCCATTGCTTTTGTCAGGTTTGTCAAAAATCAGATGGTTGTAGATGTGTGACATCATTCTAACAGCCTCTGTTCTGTTCCATTGGTCTATATATCTGTTTTGGTGCCAGTATCATGCTGTTTTTGTTACTGTAGTCTTGTAGTATAGTTTGAAGTCAGGCAGTGTGATGCCTCCAGATTTGTAATTTTTGCTTAGGATTTTCTTAGCTCTATGGGTTCTTTTTTGTTTCCATGTGAAATTTAAAGCAGCTTTTCCTAGTTCTGTGAAGAAAGTCTATGGTAGCTTGATGGGAATAGCATTGAATCTACAAATTACTTTGGGTAGTATGGCCATTTTCATGATCTTGATTCTTCCTATCCATGAACATGGAATGTTTTTCCATTTGTTTGTGTCCTCTCTTATTTCATTGAGCAGTGATTTGTAGTTTTCCTTGAAGAGGTCTTTCACATCCCTTGTAAGTTGTATTCTTTGGCATTTGATTCATTTTGTAGCAATTGTGAATGGGAGTTCACTCATGATTTGGCTATTTATTATTGCTATCTAGGAATGTCTGTGATTTTTGCACACTGATTTTTGTCCTGAGACTTTGCTGAAGTTGCTTATCAGCTTAAGGAGATTTTGGGCTGATATGATGGGTTTTCTAAATATACAGTTATGTTGTCCGCAAACAGAAACAATTTGATTTCTTCTCTTACTATCTGAATACTCTTTATTTCTTTCTCTTGCCTGATTGCCCAGGGCAGAACTTCCAATACTATGTTGAATAGGAGTCGTGACAGAGGACGTCCTTGTCTTATGCTGGTTTTCAAAAAGAATTCTTCCAGCTTTTGACCATTCAGTATGATACTGGCTATGCATTTGTCATAAGTAGCTCTTATTATTTTGAGACATGTTCCATCAATACCAGGTTTATTGAGTGTTTTAACATGAATAAGTATTGAATTATATGGAAGGCCTTTTCTGCATCTATTAAGATAATCATGTGGTTTTTGTCATTTGTTCTGTTTATGTGATGGGTTAAGTTTATTGATTTGCATATGTTGAACCAGCCTTGCACCCCAGGGATGAAGTCCACTTAATTGTGTGTATAAACTTTTTGATGTGCTGCGGGTACTGGTTTGCCAGTATTTTATTATTTTCGCATCCATGTTCATCAGGGATATTGCCTTGAATTTTTCTTTTTTTTTTTCTTTCTTTTTTTTTTTTTTTTTTGGTGGTTGTTGTGGCTCTGCCAGGTTTTGGTGTCAGGATGATGCTGGCCTCATAAAATGAGTTAGGGAGGAGTTCCTCTTTTTCTATTGTTTGGAATAGTTTCAGAAAGAATGATACTAGCTCCTCTTTGTATCTCTGGTAGAATTCCGCTGTGAATCCGTCTGCTCCTATGCTTTTTACTATTGGTAGGCTAGTAATTACTGCTTGAATTTCAGAAGTTGTTATTCATCTATTCAGGGATTCAGCTCCTTCCTGGTTTAGTCTTGGTAGGATGTCTGTGTCCAGGAATTTTTTCTTTTCTTCTAGGTTTTCTAGTTTATATGTGTAGAGGTGTTTATAGCAGTCTCTGATAGTAGTTTGTATTTCTGTGGGATCAGTGGTGATACCCCTTTATCATTTTTATTGGGTCTATTTGTTTCATCTCTTGTTTCCTTTTTATTAGTCTGGCTAACGGTCTATATATTTTGTTAATCTTTTAAAAAACAAGTAGATAGTTCTGGGATTCATTGATTTTTTTGAAGGGTTATTTGTGTCCCTATCCCCTTCAATTCTTCTCTAATCTTAGTTATTTCTTGTCTTCTGCTAGCTTTTGTATTTGTTTACTCTTGTTCCCTTAAGTCCTACTAATCAGAAACTTCAGAAAAATATTCATTGTGGCAAAGTATAGATAACATGAATACCACATTTGAGCCATTTTTAAGTGAACCATTTCATTGGCATTAAGTACATTCACCTTGTTGTGTAACCATCATCACCATCTATCTCCAGAACTCTTTTATCTTACATAATAAACTCTGTATCCATTGAACAATAATTCCTATTGTCAGAAACTTTATGTGTATACCCTCAGCATGGCAAATAGACAGAAGAGACACATAAAAATCAACTGTGAAGGATTTATTCTCTCCTGAGCTACCCATAAGATTTCATTTAGGAGTAAATACAGTAATCAAGAAGAGCACCCAATCTCTTAAAACTTATAGTTTAGAAGAAAGAATTGAGATTGATTCAGTCCCTGGCTTTCTTGTTGGTCACAACTGCCTAGAGGAATAGGAGGATCAGACCACAAAGCCATATGGACTGTGTGCATCATTTTCTGGCTATTCTTAATTCAATGTTCCTTTCTATCTTTGCACACTGGTGTGCCAAGGAACAGACAGCACAACCCTGTGCAAAGAGGTGTATCTTTCTTCAGGGAAGTTGTCTGTCCTCACATGGAACACATACATTTAATTTAGTTCAGTAGTAAAAAAAGTTCTGGAAGCACAGGCTGTTTGGAAGCTACAACCATCTCTGAAATTCTTCTCCACTTAAATCAGAAGAGAAGAGAGGGGAATAAACTGGAAGAAAAGAAAGAGAACACGATGAGGATGTTTATTACATAGCTGTATGTTAGAATTACACACACACACACACACACACACGTATATATCCATATATATCCATATACACGTGTGTGTGTGTGTGTGTGTGTGTGTGTGTGTGTGTATGGATAAGATCCTTATCCAGAGATCTTTGTGAATGTTGCATTTTTATTCCAACTTTGTAGATAGATGAAAATCTGCAGCACTTTAATTTGCCCAAAGTAACATGCCTATTAGAGTCAGGGTTTAAGCTGACACCACAGACACTTACATTTGCTCTGTGGTCTAGGAAAGGTATCTGAGGAGGGTTTCCTAGCACTTTCTCATACTTATGGGAGGATCATGTCACTGCTGCATAACATGACATCAGCTGAAACACGAAGGACATGCTGTTCATCGATTGATTTCTGGAAAAAACTAGATAGATTTTTCAAATGTGTTCTCTGCTTCTGATTTGGCAAAATTCTTAGTGATGGCCATGTCATGACTGTTAGCCTTTCTACTTTAAGAAGCATAAAATATACATATGAGTTGGCTCTTTCATCACATTTAATGAGAATTTTGCTATTGAAAACTCAACTCTAGGAAACTGGCATATCATAGTTGAAATAAAAATAAATTATCATTGGATGTTCTTGTGTTACATAGTACCTTAGCACTTCACCTATTTACTCTTCTCTGTGCTAGGCAATCCAACGCTTTTGTCAACACTCTGGGGAAAGAATGGTATATCCCAGGAGATATGTGGATATGTGTATTTATTTGTGTTGGGGGCTGGAGTTGTGAACTGCAACATACTTGGAGAGAAGTCTGTCTTCTTATAAAGAATTAAAAACTGTTTGATTTTTGACCATGAAATTTCCCTACAGACAAGAAGAACATTTAAACTCTGAAATCACACAGGATTGGAAGAAACTTGTCTGGATAACAGCCAAGGATTTTGGGATGAGACATATCTCTGAGACATTAAGTCAGACCAAATGTATTCTTTTCATAGAAGAAGAACAGAAAAGGAAAAACAGTAAATAGTCTGGTTTCAATACTTGGTAAGAGGTTCTTCAATTTTTTTGGTGGGGGGGGACTGCTATAAGGAAAATTTTGTTTAAGGTAAAGATCTACTGCTGATAGGAAATTTAAAAGTAAATTTTTTCTAACAAAAAGTTGAACAATATGTTATTGTAGGGTGAATGCTGAGCCCAGCATAAATAATGTCTGAATTTTTCTCTCATGTATACTCTTTTCTTTGAAAAAGCTATTTGGTACATTATGGACACATGCTGCTAGAGGCTATTAGCCAAAAGCCCCAGATTTATTCTCTGTAACCTTTCAAAAATAACTTACCAAATGTTCATTATTTGTATCTAGGTTGAATGGGAGTGGGTATGAGACAGTTTAAATGAACTCTTCAGCTGCTGATCAAAGGAAAGTGTTTAATGGTGTCACACTGAAAGTGTCATGTCATCTTCCAGTAGGAAAGACATTTTAAGGCCAGACCCTAGTAAGAAATTCTATCATTTCTTTAATGAAAGAATAGCAAAACACTTTTTTCCTCTGAATCACAGCTGGAGCAGAACATAAAGAAAACATAAAAGAATTGAGAGCACAGAGAGTGACAATAAGCCACAGCATCCATAAATGGGATAAGAGAACAATTTATAGATACAGAAAATAATTTATAGAAGGCATTTTTCAATGCCCATTTGAGAGGAGCAGATTTCTTTTTACCAAACAACTAATAAAAGCTTGAGAAAGTC
Source organism: Cacajao melanocephalus (assembly GCA_963573385.1). Lineage (NCBI taxonomy): Eukaryota > Metazoa > Chordata > Mammalia > Primates > Pitheciidae > Cacajao > Cacajao melanocephalus. The sequence goes on along the minus strand of CAUYLG010006235.1, from coordinate 9,026 downwards.
AATAGAAATAATCACATGGTGTCTGATAGAAGAGTGGTATTGCAGCATAGAACTCCATGAGGTAAATACAGTTTAGGAATGTGCAAGAGATTTAGCAGAAACTAAAGGAAGAGAATATAAAGACCAGAAATAAACAGAATGTTCTCTAAATCACATTGGCTTACCATTTTTATACTGAGACAGAATTGGAAACTTACACTCTGAACTCACTATAAAAACATTTATTGTTCATGTTACACAACCACGTTTTCACTGACTATACTGGAAGCAATTTATAGTTTTCATTCTGTAGTTTGGGCCCTTTTACAAGGACAGCCTTTGGTGGACTTCATAAAAGTCCAGATTAAAGACAACATTTCTATTCTGAAGGATAGCAGGATCAGAAAAGCAACAAGTCAAGTTACTGTAATCAGAGTATGCAAGAAATGTAAGAAATCTTTCTAACTTGACATGGTAAATCAGGCTTTTTATTTCTGCCAGTATTTAAGCAGCAAACATTTGAAAAAGATATGTAAGGTCTTTGTCTTTGAGGTTCTTTTACAATCCAGAATAAAGTTGGCAAATATCACTTAACCATTTTTCCTTATCACTTCTATATTGCATTTAATGCTCACAATTTCTCTTTTCTTTAGGGCTTTATAATCTATTCAAACCCTTCCTTTTTATGTCACTTTTCTATTCTTCAAACTCTTCCTTTTACTGTGAGTCAAACTAATGCAATAAGCAACTTGAAGCATTGATACATGTGAACAAAAGACTAGTTACTGACATTATGATTTTACTATTTAAAAAAATATTTCACTAATACAGCTCAATAAAACAATTCCTCTGTACCCAATAGAAATCATTCTAATTTATGACTACTTCTTATAGTAATTTGCTTTATACTAGAGAATATATCATATCTTACGTAGTGCTGGAAGAAAACAGACTGCAAGGAAATGTCAGATAAAAAATATATCATGTAAAATTGGTGAAATGTAGGGAGGAAGGACTGTTCACAGGAGGTTGCATTTGAGACGACTCCTGAACAATGACAGACATTCAACAAGGAGAGATATTGGAAGGTATTTGGGAAAAGGGAAATGAAGATGGATAGTTAGACAGACTAGAGAAAGTGCTCAAGGATGGGAAAGTGCAGCAGGATATTTGGAAATTGTTCAAAGAATATGATGAGCATAGATGAAAGAATGGGTGTTATAAAAGTTGCACCATAATGGTCAAACAAAACTTTAAAAAGCAGGCAGTGGCTTGATCAGAGCTGTGCTTTAGATGAGGTGAACCCGACATAGGCTTACAGTCAACTGGTGGGAAGTTATTAGAAGTGTGGGTGAGAAACAGTCAAGAATCTAAGCTATAGTGGAAATATTAGGAACAAAATGAAAGAGACAAAAATCCATAGAACTCAGGAATCTGGGTAAGTTAGAAATACGGTATCAGAGAATATTCTGTGGTTCTGATATTGGAGGCCTAAAAAAACTGGAAGCCAGGAACAGAAAAAGGTTACTTTGTTTGATTTTAGTTATGTTGTATCTGAGTACTATTAGAGATAGTCAATTAATGGTAAAGCTTTTTCATGATCAAAAGTCATCTCTACTTCAGAATTTACAGTAATAATAAAACGTCTGAGCCACTGCTATTTCTCAAACAATTAATTCTGAAAGAGAAGATCCATGTTCTAAGACTGCAGCAACAATCACAAGACTAGAAAGAGCCCGGGAAATGTCTCAGCCTGCACTCACACTTAGTGGTCCAAACTGCCTCTGTAGATTTCCCAGCAAGGGTGGTGAATATTGGCAATGGTAGGATTGGAATGACTGAAGATACGTTCCTATGCCAACTACCAGCTGAACGAAGTTGAGTAAATTATCTATCCTCTCTGTTTCTTAGATTTCACATCTGTAAAGTGAGATGTTTATAAAGTGATTAGTGATATACACCCAACCTCTTACATAGAGTTGCTGTGAAATTTAAGTGAGGTAAAAGTAAATGTTCCTAAAATTGCCTATGCTCTGTGAAGCACTATAAATTATGTGGCATTATGGTACCAGTAGTAACTGTGTAATGGTAGTAGATACTGATAATATTGCTGCTGTAATGATTACAACCATTTCCACTAAAACAGTGATGATACTTTTATTATTGCTGCCGTTACTGAGACCATTTTGTAATGAATGGGATCTTCACTTCTCTCAAGAGATAGTCAAGTGGCCATTTCATTAACTCTGTCTCCTCTAGAGTTCATAAGAACACAACAGTAAAGGAAAAAAAAATTGTATAAACCAGAGGAGGTAGGACAAATGGGGTGACTGTTGGCAAAAAAATAATAATAATCAAAAGATGGAAACCAATCAAAGAGTGGTCACTGACATTACAAAGAATAAAAAGATGTGGCACAGTTTGGGGAAAGTAGTTTTGAACTAATTTTCTCTGAGAAATCCCAGGAAGTTATAAGAACCAGGAAAAGGCTATGGTGTAGAGTGGCAATAGAAACAGAAATCATGTGAAAACCTCCATACTAAATATCTGCCTCCACCCTTTCCCCACCCAGTGTAAGGAGTATCAGTAGTCAAATGTCCACCACATGCAGAATTTCTAAGCCTTTTTCTGGAGATATTTATTTAGAAGACCAAGATGCAAAATCAGCAGATATGAGGGAAAGTGAAGATGAGGCACACAGTTTAAAACAAGGAAGTAAAATTAACATTTGAAAACTGAATGGTGAGACCTGCGCCTCCTGCTGAGAGCCTAACAACAGTGGCTGCCAGATACTTCCTGGGAAGGTTTCTGGAAATACCATCTCTAGATAGATAAACTGAAGATCTTCAAAAAATAAAAAATAAAAATAACATCTGCATATTAACATTTTGGAAGAGAGTGCCCTAGCAAAAAAGCTAGCTGTCAACCAATTACTGGATCTAGCTCCTATTCTTTAGCCCATTAGTCAGTACACGAAGGACCTCCAAGTTGATCATGTTAAAGCCTTTCTTTAAAGGGACAATTGAAGTTTATGAAAAGAAAATCTCAAAATTAAAGGCAGGAATAAGCATAAAAAATAGTATTTCAGTCTTGAGGAAAGAGAACTCTGGAAAGTAACAAAAGTAAAAACTTTAAGTAATTACTCTCTACAATGAGTAGTTAATGCATGCAAAAATCAAAAATGCTATGGAAACAAAAATCAGAAAAAGCTCTTTAAATTTAAAAGACTGCAAAAATATCCAACTCAATGTTTTGAAGATAAATTTGAGACTATCTTTTAGAAAGTAGAACAAAAAGACATAAAGCTAGAAAATATGAAACAAAATTTACTTAAAAAGTCAAATCTAGGAAGAACAATTTCTGACTTTAGAAGTCCCAGAAAGCACAGATGGAGAAAATAAAACAAATGACCCAAGAAAATTCCCTTGAACTAAAGAACGTGAGTCTATCAACTCCCTGATACAATCAATGAAAAAGGCCAGTTGTCATGATATTTTCAAACATCAGTGATAAAGAGATTTTAAAATCTTCTAAAGAGAGGGAGAGAATGCCACATACATAAGATAAAAACTATAACAACTTCAGATATATCAGTAGCAACTACGGATTCCAGAAATTAATGGTCTTTAAAATTCTGAAGGCAAATGATTTCCAATCTTAAATATTACATGAAGTCAAAATACCCCCTAGAATGTGATGGTAGAATACTTCCTTATTTTTCTTTCCATGACAGGACTCGGATATAGCTTTTTGCACTCTTTATGAGGTGCCAAAAACTACTTCAGAAAGCAAAGTAATTTTCTGAAGTGGATCAACTCAGGAAAGAAGAAAAAATTATGTAAAAGAAGTCCCCATTAAAAATGTACATTCAACAAAATAAGATAGCACTCAAAACAAAAATAAGATTATGTGGATAGTATATTATGAAAATGGAAAAAGAATACATTATTACTTCCAAGAAGGCCAAATAGGAAAAAGGGACTATCATTATAATACCTCTTAGCTTTGTAATGGTATTAACGTAGTTATAGTGACAGAAAAATGAATTCAACAAAAAATAGTACTGTGATGAGAAGACAATAGAATTCTAGGTCTTTATCTAGCACGAAAATGTACTCTTGCTTAACTTGAGGTGATCAGTCTTCCTGGGTTAACTTCCAGGACAGTCCCTAGAGAGGAAGGATATTACGTGAGATAATGATAAAAGGGAATCCTTTAATTATTGTTGTTACTATCATCATAATTATAATTGTCGGTAGTAATACTAATAGGACTGGTAGTACAAATCTTGTGGCAGCAATTGGTTTTTTAAACTGTATTGTATAACAATTAGAAAATAAATTTTTTTTTTTAAATTTGGTATTTTATCTGTTCTTGCTGTCATTGTTGTGTATTGTTCTACGCCATTTCAAAGAAATTGTTTGAAATGTGACTATCCAACAAGACTACTATTTGCTAAATAACACTAACTAAATACTTGGATTTAATATTAAATTATTAAATTTAGTAAAAATGATATGTAAACCCACCCATGGCATACAGTATTTAATGAATCGGCACTAACATGATAAAATCACAGGCTGGTATTCTTATGTAGTCTGACATAAGCCTTGAAAAGCTTCCCTTTATCTTTCTGAGTATATGTATTATAAAATTGTTTTATGAAACCAGAATTGTGTTTTTGCTCAAAACACAGAAAGTTGAGTGGTAGGAACTTTCTGCTAACATTACGTATAATGTTCCTATAGCATGCATTATCAAATGTAGCAACACTCAAGAAATACAAGAGTTAGACTCTCTTTAACAATTGAGGATCACTATAATTCACGCAGGGGCTTTTAGAGGTCAGTTGGAACCTTTTAATTGAGCATTATAGAACATGGAAATTACTATTACTCTCATATACACTATGTCTTTATGAAGTTTTATTGTGATCTCTAAATCCCGCAGTGACAGAAATGCATGTTCAAACAGCCTTTGTTCCAGAGTCACAGTCTACCTAGAGTCAAATTACAGCCTTGTACTTTTAAGACTGCAGAGACTGTTAACCACTTCACTTCATTTCACTAGAGAGCAGGGAGAAACACTACTAAAATGAACAAAAGCAAAGGTCTAATGAGACACTGACATTTAAGGAGGAAAGATTTGTTTCATAAGACCAAGATCCATGCTCCATGGACCCTGTTCAGATAGAGGTTTGCAGCCAAGTGAAATGTGAGGGTTAGATGCTGTGTCCTTGATATCGTTGAATCAGCAGGAGAGAATGGCTGGCTGGCTAGTTTAAATTGTGCATGCTTCAGCAAATTTTCAGAGCCAATTATAAAATATGTGATTCCCTTGTCATCATGTGTACATTCAAGACACGTTCATCACTAATTCACAGATCAACTAAAATAAAGAGAATAAATGGCATTGAGTGCAAAAGACCTGTATCCTGTGGTGATAATACAGGACTTTCGGGAATTGTTCTTCCAAAGATTCCTTCCATCCAATATTATTCAGATATTCATGGTCTTTCTTTAGTTTCAGTGTCTTTTATAATTTCTGCTTTTCCATTTGAACCAGAACATGCACCTCACATCTGTTTTCTGACAAACCTAGGAGATTCTATCATGCAAGTTCTAAATATATCTGGAGCTGACCATCCTTTCAAATGCTAAATACCTTGTTATCTCCTGTTCTCAAATTTTAAATTACATGCTTCAATATTTTTATGTTTTGACTAAACCTATGCAAAATTTATTTACTCTAAATTAAACTTGGGAAATGCTCAGTATCATAGTTGGTTTCCACACAGGTGAATCTTCTGAGAGATTAAAGCCATGAAATACAAGCTATGATTTTCATTTTCAGTGATGATTTATGTACAAAATACAAAGAGTTGGGGTGTTACAGTTTTGATATAAGAGAAAACACAAAAACATGTACAAAGGTATGAGATGTTACAGGCTGTTCAGACAAAATGTGTGTGTGTGTGTGTGTGTGTGTGTTTGTGTCTGTGTGTGTGTGTATGTGTGTGTGTATAATATATGGACCTTCACCCACTTAAATTCCCACAAAAATAAAAAATCTCTGTCTGCTTTCTATTTACTAAAGTAAGTTTGGGCAGACTGTCAACATTTTTGTTATTTAGGTATGTGATTTGTATACAAAAATGAAACATTCTGGAAGGCAGCAAGACCATTTCTGGAATTCCATATGCTTTAAAACATCCATTTATTAATATAATAAATAAAAGCAAGAAGTCTAAGTTATTATAAAAGCACCCCTCTTCCCGTTGTGTAAACTATGTGTCCCTAATCCCAAATGTTCAAATACAAATTGAGTAATGTAATAAATTATCAAGATACTGAAAAATATGTAAAACAAAAATATCCACACATTTGACTGATCATTTACTGCCAGTTTAAACATATGTTTGAAATCAATTACAAAAGTTATGTTAATTTTTTTTTTCTTTTAAGATGAAAGCCAAGGTGAATGGTGTCTATTTATTGATTTTTTAAAGTAAGAAAATAAATAATCTCAACACTCAACAAAATCATTAATCTTGGAACAGCAGTACATTTTGTTATTGCATCACTAGCAATTTATCAGATTATTTGGGGAAAAAAAAAGGAGACAATAACACAAATCTATTCACCAAAAAGTCAGAGCACCTGCATGGAAAATAAAGCATTCACTCATCCAATTGGTTGTGTTAATGATACATTATATTCAGATATTTATAAACCCATATATCTCTCACTATCTGTGGACATATGTTAATATTATTTGTCCTCATTAGCAAAGTGATATAATGGCAAACAATGTGATTTGTAAAATGGTTGTGTTTTGTTCATGAGAGGAGGGAAATATTTGTTAATACCTAGAGGGAAAATGGCTATTTAAGCTGATTGGTCAGGCTATGTTAATTTACACAGATTTTGACAAATAATAGTATAGTGGCAATCATTTACAAAGCATGCAACTAAATTGCCAAAAGAGCAATAAATACATAAATATATTTACTTATCTGAAATCTGAGAAAAAATAACTATAGTTATTATTTTTACAATATAAAAATGAAAGAAATGTTATTGAAAATTACTATAACTGGTAGCTAATGATCATTATTATTTAATATTTGCTATCTGCATCAAATAAAATGGGTTGAACCCATATATCTTGTTTGTATAAGTGAGCCAAATCATAAATCGTAACTTCCAACATCATAAATACATCAACATACATATTTGCATATATGATTTTTTCATGCACCCGTATGTATGATTATTAATAGTTTTCACAGCATATAGAAATACATATTTCACTGATGTCACTGTAGTCTTCAGTACCAAGAACATCTGTTTTGATGCTAAGCTCAATATGAGAAATGGGGTTTATTTTGTCAGTGATTCAGGAAGGTCTGAAATTTGGTTTCTAGTTCCTCCTTTATATGGTTGGTGATCTTCTGTCTGCTTATCATATACCCAAGCTCATTGAGTAGGACTTTTTTCTCCACTTTTCTGACTCATTACATGCGTGCAATACTACTCTGGCTCTTCCACAACTAAACTATGGGAGCAGCCAAGCCCATGTTTACCCATTTATGATGCTGTTTGCAGTCAAATGAATAGTAAACTTTACTGTAACTAAATATTTGATGACAGATGGAAGAGTAACCACAGCATCTACTCAGATAAGCTAAAATGTAGGACTTATAATTTAAAAATAAAGGTCACTCAAAGTGAAACAATAAGATTGTATTTGAATAATTTATATTTGAATTTATCCATTTAGCAACTTGAAATTGTACAGGATCTACTGTACAGATAGATAATCTCAGATCCTCATACATATGCACATGAGTGTATACTAGAGAGAGAGAGAGAAAAAAGGAGAGAGATGGAGAGAGAGAGAGAGAGAGGCAATTTATTATGGAAATTGGCTCACTTGATTATGAAGGCTGTGAAATCCCATGAGAGGTGTATTGTTCTTGCATTGCTATAAAGGAATACCTGAGTCTGGGTAATTTATAAAGAAAAGAGATTTAATTGTCTCACAATTCTGCAGGAGGCACATGAAGCATAGTGCCAACACCTGCTTCTGGTGAGGGCTTCAGGAACCTTGCAATTATAAGGGAAGGCAAAGGGGAGCCAGCATGTCACATGGGTTGAACAGGAGCAAAAGAGAGAGGCAGGAGGTGCCATGCCCTTTTAAATAACCAGAGCAAGAACTCACTCATCACCAAGGGGATGGGGATCTGCCCCCATGGTCCACACACTTTCCACCAGGCCCTTCTTCCAAAATTGGGGAACACATTTCAACATGAGATTTGGAGGGGAGAGCCATCCTCATTATATCAATATGCCATCTACAAGCAGAGGAAGCAGGAAAACTGGTGGTGTGGATCCACCTAAGCCTAAAGGGTACAGAATATTCTGGTTGGATTTGGTTAAGATAGATGTGTACACAGTGAGGCAGCATTGGGAGCTACAATAGTCTAGTATGAGGTGTCAAAGCCCCAAAGGGCATCCTTGTAGGAGAATAGCAGAAGCAGTGATTCACAGTGGGCTATCAGAGCCTGAGGAGAGTGATGCGGCATCTATGTAAGAAGTGGCTGTGGGAAGGGAGGCCTACTTGTGATGGAAAGGACATCTGTAAGGACAGGCAGATACAGCAATGGTCTGATACGAGATGTCAGAAATCCTCAGCGGAAAGAAAAGTATGTCTCTGTGAAGGATAGTGGAAATGGTGGCCAAATAAAGGAATTTTTCTGTCTTTGTATTTACAAATAAATGTATATGGGCTGGGCGCAGTGGGTCACACCTGTAATCCCAGCACTTTTGGAGGCCAGCAGATCACCAGGTCCAGAGACCAAGACCATCCTGGCCAACATGGCAAAACCCTGTATCCACTAAAAATACAAAAGTTAGTTGGGTATGGTGGTGCCCACCTATAGTCCCAGCTACTCGGGAGGCTGAGGCAGGAGAATTGCTTGAACCCAAGGAGGCGAAAGTTGCAGTGAGATCGTGCCACTGCACTCCAGCCTGGCAACAGAGTGA
>CAUYLG010006233.1:0-17519 GCA_963573385.1 Cacajao melanocephalus | reverse complement strand
CACCATAAAAACCCTAGAATAAACCCCATACAATACCATTCAGGACATAGGCATGTTTTTTTTATTTTTTGAGACAGACTCACTCTGTCACCCAGGCTGGAGTATGGTGATGTAATCTCGGCTCACTGCAACCTCCATCCCAAGCTTCAAGCAATTCTCATGCCTCAGCCTCCCAAGTGGCTGGGATTACAGGCGTCCACTAACACAACCAGCTAATTTTTGTATTTTTAGTAGAGACAGGGTTTCACCATGTTGGCCAGGCTGGCCTCAAACTCCTGACCTCCAGTGATCCACCCACTTCAGCCTCCCAAAGTGCAGGGATTACAGGTGTGAGCCATTGCACCCAGCCAAGAATATGGGTTTTAAGGTCAACGTTCAGTTATTCTAGCTCTGCCATTTACTAGCTATATGATCTTGAGAAAGTTATTATAGATATTTCCTCATCTGTAATATGAGAATAACAATAACACAGGTGTCACTGGGTTACTGTAAAGACCATACAGGAAAAAACATGTAAAATGCTTAGCACGGTCCCTGGAAGATGGTGAGCAACTAGCATTTGTTATTATTTTGTCATGTTGCCAGGTTTTTGCTTGTCTTACAGAGTTCTAATAAATAAGAAGCAGAAAAAAACACAACTCCTAGAACTGCACACTCTGACAGTTCCAAGGTCTGCTAAGGGATCTTCAATGTGTGGTCCCAAAGGCCCTCAACTTGGTTCCGAGTGTGTGACTCCCTTAAAAATCTACAATAAGACTCAAAATTCTGGGAACATCAGATGATGCCAACCCAGGCTGTTTTCATTACTTGAGCTAATCCTCAATCCTGGGAATACGCAACTACTTATTTAGCAATACCCTGACAGCCAGTTTTCTTCATATGCACTTACTTTCTTCCAACCACCTATATCTCTTCTTCTCACCTCTCAGAAAGGATATGTTGGCTTAGTGAGTCATTTTTAAATTGTAATAATTTATTTAACTTTCTAACTATGGGGGGAGGGGAGGAGAGGCAAAAAAAAAAAACACCTCTCCTATAGAACAGTTGCCATAGCAACTGCTAGAGGGTAATTACTTCATTTCTTTTTAAAAGAAAATGGAAAAAAATAATCGCATAGAACCTCAGAATACGTCTATCAACCTAGATCACTCCAGGCAAGTGTCAGTGATGTTTCTCACAACTGTGAGCCAAAAGAAGCCTTTCTCTGCAGGACACTGCCTCATCTTTGAGCACTCCACAGCACTGCACAGCAGTTTCCTATACATAAAAGTTCTCAGTAAATATCTATGGTATTAATAAATTGAATGAATAATCTGATCTCATCAACTGGGTCCATCTCTAACTCATAAAAAAACAAGTCATGGTCTCTGATAAGCCAGCTCCATATTCTCACCACTGTAGCTCAGAACCATCATAAGAGACATTACACCAGTTTAAATAAGCAAATTGCCTTCCCTATTCCAAAAATGCATTAAAGCACATAACTAGCCAGCAGAACAATTACTGAGGATAGTTAGTTATGCTAGGCATAAGTACTGAGAAAAGGAAGGAGAAACTGTCCCAGGAAAAGGAAATTATACATGCTAAGCCATGTTCAGTGAGCTGAAAATAGTTCCAGAGAACGAGTTCTAGAATGAGAGGCTACAGAATTAGAAAGAACCTAATGACTGTGGGTCTTAAGTAATGTTTAAAAATTAAGTAATACACAGCGCTATCAGAGTGTTTAAGATGGGAAAGACAGAATCAGATTTTCCATTTTAGAAAGAGAACAGTGTGGCCATTGGTGGTAGGTAGGGTAGAGAGGACTGGTGACTCGTAGGGAGGAGGTGTCAGGGAGGCTTGTAAAGAGAATGGCACATTCATCTGTTGATAGCCTGGACTAGGGAAGTGGCAGAGCGGGTAGAGAGAAGTGGATAGATTCATGAGATATTCTGGAGGGAAAATCAATAGCATTTAAGGAGTAATTGGATGTGGAAAGTGAGGAGAATAAGGATTAAATAATATTGCTTAGGTTTTTAGCTTGAACTACTAGATGAATGTAACATCATTCACTAAGAAAATAATACAACATGGTGGACAGGCTAAAGGAAATGATTAATTCAGGGTCAGGTATACTGACTCTGAGATAGCTATAGAACATCTCAAATGAACATGGCCAGTAGACAGCTAGATATACAGGTATAGAGCTCAGGAAAGAGACATGAAACAGACTTGGAAGTTTCCAGACCATATGTTCCCATTAAGGTCAGGGATTTTTCTGCTTTGTTCTTTTGCTGTATCCTTAGTACCCGATAATGCATGGCACAATGTAAAACCTCAACAAATATTTATAAATGAGTAAAAATAAAAATGCAAGTAAATAAAAACACTAAGGCAGAGGGCAGGTCAAGAAAAAAACGACTATATGAAGTGGAGGGAACCCTAAGGAACAACCACATTTAAAAAGCAGACAGAAATTTTAGAAAGAATAAGAAAAAGAGGAGGAGGAGGAGGAAGAAGAAGAGGAAAAGGAACAATTGACAACCCAAAGCGTCAGTGAGGCTGTGGAGCAACTGGAACTCTTGCACATTGTTAGCAAGAATGCACAGTGAGGCCGGGTGCGGTGGCTCACACCCGTAATCCCAGCACTTTGGGAGACTGAGGTGAGCAGATCAGCTGAGGTCAGAAGTTCGAGACCAGCCTGGCCAACATGGTGAAACCTATCTCTACTACAAATACAAAAATTAGCCAGGCATGGCGATGAGCACCTGTAATCCCAGCTACTTGGAAGACTGAGGCAGGAGAATCACTTGAACCCAGGAGTTGGTGGTTGCAGTGAGCCGAGATCATACCACTGCATTCCAGCCTGGGTGACAGAGCAAGACTCTATCTGGAAAAAAAAAAAAAAAGAAAGAAACAAAACTAGCTCCAAAGGAATGACATAATTCATTTTATAACAAGTTCAAAAATACGCAAAACCAAAAAGTTAGCTGGGCATGGTGGTGCATTGCCTGTCATCCCAGCTACATGGGAGGCTGAGGCAGGACAACTCACAGAATTCAAGGAAACATTTTTACTTAGGTTTACTTATCTATGGTAAAGGGTATTACAAAGGATATAGTTGAATAGCCACATGAAGAAATACACAGAACAAGGTTTGGAAGGGTCCTGGGCACAGGAGTTTCTGCCCTGTGGATTTGGAATGCACCACCTTCCAGCACATGGATGTGTTTGCCAACACAGAGGCTCCTAAAATCAATAGTTTTGGGATTTTTATGGAGGCTTTATCACATAGGCATGATCAACTATTAGTAGTATTATTAGTATTATTTTTTTGTAGAGACAGGGCTTCACTATGTTGCCCAGGCTGGTCTCAAACTCCTCCTGCTTCAGCCTCCCAAAATCCTGGGATTACAGAGATAAGCCACTGTGCCTAGCCTAGCATGATCAATTATTAACTCAACCTCCAGTTTATCTCTCTTTCCTGAAGGAGGGGATGGGGCTAAAAGTTCCAAGCTTCTTGGGAGCCAAGTCGGGTAGATCATTTGTGGTCAGGAGTTCTAGACCAGCCTGGCCAACACAGTGAAACCCTTTCTCTACTAAAAATACAAAAATTAGCTGGGCATGGTGGCAGGCACCTGTACACCCAGCTACTTAGGAGGCTAAGGCAGGAGAATTGCTTGAACCTGGGAAGCGAAAATTGCAGTGAGCCAAGATTGCAGCACTGGGTGACAGAGTGAGATTCCATCTCCAAAAAAAAAAAAAAAAAAAAAAGTTCCAAGCTTCCAAACATGGCTCGGTCTTTCTGTTAACTGGCTGCTATGCAGAAGCCCACCAAGAGTCCCTCATTAGAACAATGGATATCCTTAGCACCCATAAAATTTCAAAGGATTAGGAGCTCTGTTTCAGGACCAGGGACAAAGACCAAAATATATTTTTCTTGTTCTAAAATCACAGTATCACAGCCTCCATTAGTAATGGCATTGTATTTACAATGTTAAAAATTCTCTAGAGATATGGGAGTATAGCAAGTATACCTCAAGTCCAAAGCCACTGAACTCCCAATACTTTGAAACCAGAAACCACAGGACCATTCCCAAAATTCCTCTTTACTTCATTTCCCATGTCCAATCAGTCAACAGACTTAGTAGTTAATTCTGTTGAAATCTCCTTCCTCTTGTGCTTTCCTCAAAGATGTAACTGTCCTTATCAAGAAACGTATTACCTTATGAATTATTACAGATTACAGAATTATGAATTATTACAGATCTTTGGCTGGACTTTTTAAAAATTTGTCTTCAGAAACAGGGTCTTGCCCTGTCACCCATACTGGAGTACAGTGACAATCATGGCTCACTGTAACCTCAACCAGCTCTCCCACTCCAGCCTCCTGAGAAGCTGGAACACACTCGGCTAATTTTTGTATTTTCTGTAAAGATGGGGGTCTCACTATGTTGCCCAGGCTGGTCTCGAACTCCTGAGCTCAAGCAATTCACCTGCCTCAGGCTTCCAAAGTGCTGGGATTACAGGTGTGAATCATCATGCCTGGCTATCTTTTAATTTTAATAAGAATTACTTGTGGCTCTTGTTTAGAATGTAGACTTTAAATTCTACTCACAGAGATTCTAATTCAAAGGGCTTGGAGTGGCTTAGGAATCTGCATTTTTGTTATTGTTGGAATCTATCTTTTTTAACAAGCAACTTGGTGACTCTCATGCCAATGAATTCTTGAATGACATTGCGAAAAACACAGCTATAGAATTTCCTATATGCGAAAGCCACAGTCTCTCAGACAGAACAACACCCCCATGCTAATGGAGGAAGAAGGCAGCCAGACCCACTATGTGATCACACAGTGAAAAAAATTCTAGCAGTTCTAAGACCAAATTGCATCCTCTTTCCTAGAAGGTAAACCTCTACACTTATCCCCATCCCTTGGCTGGCTGACTAGGCTATAGCAACTTACTATACATACAACAAATGTGCTTCTTCTGCACATTTTATCTTGTTTCCAGTGGAAAATGTAAGAAATCAGAAATAGTCACATTAAAAAAATAAGGTCTATAATTATCAAACACAACACTGCCCGGCAACTGTTATACCACTCATTAGTAGTCCAGTACTGGCTAATTTTTCCGTGACATTAAAATGACGGAATACTTAAGCCCCAGACTCCATGTGAAAAGCCATATATCCAGGCAATGACAAGAACTCACCTATCAATTACTAAATTGTAGTAATTACCAGGTAGCTCACAAAAGACCATAAACTCAAACACTAGAAATTATTCTCTTCCCTTTTTCTAGACAGTTGATTAGGTAAGTACTGTAAAATTTCTCTTTCTATGTAAAACAGTAGTAAAGAACCTATAATTAAGGAAAGCACTTCAAAAATCTAACATAGGAAAATAACAAAAACTATTCACCAACCTTGCTTGTGAATGTAGATAGAAAAATCCAAAATGAAATACAAGCAAATCAAACCTAGCATTAGAGTTAAATAATTTACCATAACCAAGTAGGATATATTTTAGAAAGGCAAAGATGATTTATTAATAGAAATCGACTAATGCATTCATTATATTAGTAAGTCAAAGAAAAATACCCATGAACAATTGGTTAAGTACTATTAAGGGATTTTGAAATGTTCAACATCCACTCATATTTTTTAATATAAAAGCTCTATTGACGTATAAGACACAGAAAAATGCACAAATCATAACTGTACTGTCAATGTGTGGTGTTTTTTTTTTTTTTTTAAGACAGTCTTGCTCTGTCACCCAGGCTAGAGTGCAGTGACATGATCTTGGTTCACTGCAACTTCCGCCTCCTGGGTCCAAGCAATTCTCCTGCCTCAGCCTCCAGAGTAGCTGGGACTACAGGCACCCACCACCACGCGTGGCTAATTTTTGTATTTTTAGTACAGACGGGATTTCACCATGTTAGCTAGGCTGGTCTCGAACCAGGGTGTGGTGGCATGTGCCTGTAGTCCCAGCTACTCAGGAAGCTGAGGCAGGAGAATCTCTTGAACCCAGGAGGCAGGCAGAGGTTGCAGTGAGCCAAGATCACAGCCACTGCACTCCAGCCCGGGTGACAGAGTGAGATTCCATCTCAAAAAAAAAAAAAAAAAAAAAAAGTAAGACATATCAAAAAGGAAAAACAAGCAAAAATGAACTCTAGTGTTTAAAGATGTATACTTGGGTGATAACATAAAAAGAACAAGAAGGGAGTAATTATCACAAAAGTTGGGATAGTAGGTACTTTTAGGGAGGAGAGGGTTGTGATTGGCAAGAGGCATATGGAGGCTTTCTGGGGTGGTTGGCAAAAGTCTATCTTTTGCCTTCCTTATATTAATATATTTAAACATTTGTTTTATAAAGTTGTCTATATATCTGTGTAATAGTCTATCATTAAAAATATTTTTAATGCAGCAAACTGCTCATATTACTATAATCACTGCTATCTAATTGTTTCATTCCTCTGCATAAAGTCATCAAAGGCTCCCCCTTATCTTCAAGATAAAATAGGAACAGCTTGAGGCCGGGCACTGTGCCTCATGCCTCTAATCCCAGCACTTTGGGAGGCAGAGGTGGGTGGATCACCTGATTTCAGGAGTTCAAGGCCAGCATGGCTAACATAGTGAAACCCCGTCTCTACTAAAAATACAAAAATTAGCCAACCTAGGAGGCAGAGGTTGCAGTGAGCCAAGATCACGCCACTGCACTCCAGCCTGGGTGACAGAGTGAGACTCCATCTCAAAAAATAAAAATAAATAGTTTGCTATGGCATTCAAGCCCTTCATGATATGAGTTATCTGTGCCTCTCTGGCCTCATCTGACCCTTCACCACTTTTCTTATTCCCTCCCCTCAAGCCATCCAGAATGTTCAACTTGCAGTATCCCAAGGTACCTTAAGTCATAATTTTTCATCTTAGTGTCCATGTACCATGAACTCTTTTCTCCTTCTTCACTTAACTATCTGCTACTCCATCCTTCAGGACTCAATTTATGCCAAGGATTTGGGGAGAGGTAGAAATGAAAAGGTAAACCACAGAAGATTTTAAGGGCAGTGAAACTATTCTATACTATAAGGGTGGATATGTGTCATTACACATTTGTCAAAATTCATAAAATGTACAACACAAAGAGAGAATCCTAATATAAACTATAGACTTTGTTTGAGATATTATTTCCTCCGGGAAGCAGTTCCTAAACATCCCAAATTTGTATTACATTTTCTTTCTCTGTATTCCTTTAATATCAAATACTTACTTTTCCTATTCACTTATCAAATGGTACTACTTATGTTTCTTCCTCTTTGGACTTGAGCTCCCTGAGGTGAGGGACTTTTAACTCTTTTTCTTTTTCTTCTTTGAGACAGTCTCTCACTCCCAGGCTGCAGTGTAGTGGTATGATCTTGGCTTACTGCAACATCTGCCCCTAGGGTCAAGCGATTCTTCAACCTCAGCCTCTCAAGTAGCTGCGATTACAAGAGCATGCCACCATGCCCAGCTAATTTCTGTCTTTTTAGTGGAGACAGGGTTTTACCATGTTGGCCAGGCTGGTCTCAAAGTCCTGACCTCAAGTGATCCACCCACCTCAGCTTCCCAAAGTGCTAGGGTTACAGGCATGAACCACTGCGCCCAGCCGAGGGACTTTTATCTCTATATCCCCAGTACCTAGCATAGCTCTTGGCATGAGGAAGAGGTAATCCAATAATTGTTTGCGTAATGAACAATTTTATCAATTGTTGACAATCATTTTATCAAATTCATTTCTGACCACTTTGTACCCATGAAACCTGTAACAAGAAGCCATCAGATGACCATGCTTTTATGGTAAGAACAGACCTTTATGCATATACAACACAGACTGTACTCAACATAGACACTTAAGTGCTACTAGAAAATAAAATGATACATTAATCCGACATTTTTAACATGGTTAATTGTGTGTAATTGTAATTGAACATAAATGATAATAAGTTGATATAATGACTTCAGTTTACCACTTCAAATTTATTTTTGGAGGAAGGCAGGATAGAAATAAATAAATGAGTCAGAAGACTGCAGTTAACATTATTCTTATCAGCCAAACCATACTGTAATAGTTTCTCTCTTTTGTTAGTTTGCCAGCACCTATAATCAGCATCAATATCAGCTGCTTCCACTGATACCACATATCTAGTGTAAAATATCACCCACCCTTACTGACAGTCCTAGGCCCATTGCACTGCTCTACCACTAAAATAATACTCCTTGTGCACTCACTCTAAGGACTCCATAACTAGTATATTTTCCTGTCTCTGAGAGTCTCAGTCCTAGACTGGAGGTACCAGAAGCTATCGAATGGCTGATCCTTTACTCCCCACTCCCCAATAGAATGAGGTAGTAGGGAAGAATGTTCCAGCCAGTAAGAGATTCCTTGGCCAGGACTGGAGGAGTGGGGTGAGGTGGAGTATTGTACCTTTGGAACGCTTTCTTCCTACTTTTCATTTATCCTACTATGAATAATCTCTTCTTTCAAACAGTACATTCCAAATAACTTCTTCAAAAGTCATCTCTAAACTCATCTTTTCTAGAAAGCCTTTCTGCACAAACTTTATGCTATCCTCAACCATTTGCTTATTATTCTAACTCAGCACTTTCCTCTCTACTTCCACAATATTATTATTGAAAATGAAATTAAAGGATTATCCAAAATTAACATATAAGCAGAAAGACAGACGTTAAACCAGAAGAAGAACTTTGACCAGGACACCAAACAAAAGGCCCAGTTATCAAGAGCTCTTTTAGGGGAGTCAGAAAATCAGAGGACCCAGATGGTAGAGAGAAAGACAGGCTAAGGAGATAAGCAGAAAGGAGATTCAGTGAATCATGGCATAGGAACCATTTGCCTGTGGCTATCCTCAGTGTGCCATCTTTGCAATATAACTTGTAGGAAGGTTGACTACTCCTAAAAGCTAAGGGAAGATAGCACTCTCATACTTTGTTAGTGGGAATGTAAATAGTACAGCCTTCATAGTGGGCAATTTTGTAATATATTTCAAAACTAAAATGCATTGCTAAATGCACAATGCTTTGGCCCAGCAATTCCACTTCTAGCTATTCATCCAACAGAGATATTCACACATATATAAAATATATGTATGTAAAATATCAATTTCAGTACTGTAACTAAATACTGGAAGCAACTTAAATGTACATTAATAGCAATTCTAATCCTATATACGCAAAAGAATTGAAAACAGCTATTCAAATACTTGGTACACTATTGTTCACATCAGTACTATTCATAATAGCCAAAAGTGGTTAAAAAACAAACAAACAAACAAATTTCATCAACTATGAATGGATAAACAAAATATGGTATATCCATACAATGGATTCATATTCAGCCATAAGATGGGATAAAGGACTGATACATGACACAATGGTGAATGAACCTCAAAAACATTATGCTGATAAAGAAACCAGTCACAAAAGGTCTAATACTATATGATTCCATTTATGTGAAATATCAAGAATGGGTAAATCCACAGAAACAGAAAGTAAATCAGTGGTTGCCAGAGGATGGAGCAGAGAGAATGGACAGTGACAGTTTAATGGGTATGAGGTCTCCTTTGTAGGTGATAAAAATCTTTTGGAACTAGACAGGTAATTGTTCTACAACTTATGAATGTACTAAATGTCACTAAATTATATACTTAAAATGGTTCATTTTATGCCACATGAATTTCACCTCAATTTTTTAAATGTCCTTTATTACGAACCTGTTCCCTAACGTAGTCATACATATTATGTGGAAAAAAGGCAAGACACTGAACACAGTTCATAGCATACTATCATTGGTGGGGGCGGGGGAATATATATTTATACATTTGTGAACGCGTACACTCTTTCTAGAGAAATCCACAGTAAATGGCAACAGTGGTTACTTCTGGGTAGAAACTGCATGGCTAAAGGATAGGGTACAGAAAAAAAGTTGTTTTTCATAGCATATATTTTTATATCAAATTTTGTACCTTATACACATGGCTCCTTTCAAAAAATAAAATAAAATGGTGAAAATATCCTACTTATAAGATAAACAGGAATCAGCTACCTACGAAACTCCAGAATGATTAGGATGCTTTAATGAAAGAGCCAATACAGGAGGCACAGAAAAAAAAAAAGTGGCAAAAAGGCAGAATAAAGGTGGCAAAGGAAGAATATGACCTGGGGACCTCTGCCTTCTGGGATTTTAGAAATGAGAAGGAGAAATAGATGACACTGAAGAAGTGGATGAATCTGCAGAGTGGCAGCCAGCTGGTCACGCAATCCTGTTTTCCTGCAGGGCATGTGGTCCTGGGTAAATAAGTTAAAGTAATCCGTGACATAAGGCTCTTCTGCTTCCAGTGCTCACAGAAACAGGTCTTCCGTCAAAGCAACAAAATTTTAGCCACCAAATTTTTAAATGGCCCAAAACTTTAAATTCTACAGTGCATTTAAACAGAAAGTGATAGACGACAACGAGGACCCTAGGTATCTGGAGTTAAAGAAAGAAAAGGCTCCCAAAGAAAAGAATCTGCCAAACTGGGTGAGCCCTGTACATCTTGGGTTTTTGAAGAAAATTGTACAGCAGAGGGATTCAATTCCTTTGGCAGATTAGCAAGCATACTATGACATCACTCTACTCTAAGCCAGTGCATCTTTGTAATCCTCTCCTCATTCTTTTCATTTATACTACTGTGAACAATCTTTCATTTTGATGAACACATTTTGATTAGCTCTTTCAAATTCGCCATTCTTTTTTTTCCTTTGCCACCTCAGGACCTTCCTTCTTTCCATGGTATTACTGTGTACTCGTTGAGGGTACTTTTCATGGTATTACTGTGTACATACTGTGAATATGTAATTCTAAGTTACATATTCAAGTTGCTGTCTTTGTATATTTGCCCTCTTCTAACTTGATTCTAGGTTGTGATTCAGATCTTTTGATTGTTTTTGCATTCTCCCATTAATTCTTTCCCAGCCTCTGCAAATATACTCCCTGGTTTACATAGCTACTCACTAAGAACAAGAACCCACCTAAAAACATAAAAACCTTTAGAAAGGAGAAAACAAAAAGCTGTATAATGGATAAGCTCCTTTGTACTCAAGGATTTGGATTTCTTTTCTATAATGCTGGAGTCTCAAAGCTTCATGGGAAAAATTAAGAAAAGTATGACAGTTCTGTGTCTGGCATCTACTTTAATGTCATTTCTACTAAGGATACCCATGAGCATTCTAATGCTTATAAATTATCTTACAATATAGCCAACAAAGCTTTAGTTATTGTCAACTTCATGTCTCAATGGCCTGAATCTAGTACTCATAATTACAGAAGCATCCTAGAAATCTACAAGCTCTGGAGAAGGTAAATTTCCATCCCAAAGAAAAAGGATGCCATCTTCCAGAAAATACTGCAAATTACACTCTCTTTCAATGATCATTGTTTTTTCCTCCTTTTTTTTCTCTAAAGGTGAAATTGTCATTCCTTAAAACCTGGATGGAATGAGGTTCCTCAGGGGCAAACAACCAAGCATCATTCCCTGAATACCTAACACATCAGAGAGCAAAACTACGAAACCAAAGACTATGACCCTACCCTTGCAATTCACCAGTCTCACAGAGGGAAAACACTGCCACTCAGGGAGCGATGATAAATCTAAGAAAAAGTTTTGAGTACATTACTAAACTATACTAAAAGATAATGATGGGTGGTGGGCTAATGGTGTTAGTTCCATTATTATGCTCTAAAACATTTGCATTTTACATTTATTCTTTCATAATTCAGACAAAAAGGACAATTTGGCCAGGGGTGTGGTGGAGAATTATCATTGAAAGATATTGCATAATTAAATTTTTGACTCATTTTCTAAAAACAAAAATTAAGCTGTTGGGAGAGTCTACACAAAACCGTGAAGAATAGTTATCCCAGAGTGGAATAGATGGGGGGAAATTGCAGAGTACTTTCACTTTCTATATTATACATTTCTGAATCATTCGATGACTTTTATAGTATACATGTTATGTATTTCTAATATTTTTTAAGTTTAAAGTAAGAAAGGAACTTAGTATGTTGGAAGGGGGAAAAATAACTCTTCACAACACCGAAAAAAGTGACTACCACGAATTCAAAATTAGTAAGGAAACCAACACATTCTATTGACATAAACTGCAGAAGTTCTTGACCCAGGAACAAATGTGTGAAAGTCATTCTAGGAGAGTGAATGCAGACAGAGGAAACATTTCTATAGTATTCAAGGCCAGGATTTTGGGAAACAGATCTTTGTTCTGGAAAGCAACCTGGAAAATAAACAAAATAAACCATCTATTCTCTATGTTTTTTTTCTTTTCTTTTCTTTTCTTTTCTTTGAGACAGGCTCTCATTCTGTCACATAGGCTGGAGTACAGTGGCATGATCTTGACTCACTGCAGTCTCAACCTCCTGGGCTCAAGTGATCCTCCCACTTCAGCCTCCCAAGCAGCTGGGACTACAGGGGCACACCACCATGCCCAGCTAATTTTTATATTTTTTATAGAGATGGGGTTTCATCTCTGTAAAACTGGTCTCAAACTCCTGAGCTCAAGCAACCTGCCCACTTCAGCCTCCCAAAGTGCTGGGATTACAGGCACAAGCCACTGCACCCAGCCCTGTGGCTTTTAAATAAATCCTTAGAACATAGTGAGAACCTCTCACTATGGGCACTAAAGGGCATTAATCAAAAAGTATTCAAATCTCAACTGTAAGTTAGTTGTGGACATTATATTGTAGTATATGATATTCTAAAACCAATTCAGGCCGGGTGCAGTGGCTCATGCCTGTAATCCCAGCACTTTGGGAGGCTAAGGCAGGCAGGTCTCTTGATGTCAGGAGTTCAAGACCAGCCTAGTCCACATGGTGAAACCCTGTCTCTACTAAAAAACACAAAAATTAGCCAGGTGTGGTGGCAGGCACCTGTACTCCCAGCTACTCAGGAGGCTGAGTTAGGGGAATCACTTGAACCCAGGAGGCAGAGGTCACAGTGAGCTCAGATCGCACCACTACAATCCAACCTGGGCAACAGAGTGAGACTTCATCTCAAAAAGAATGAATGAATGAATGAATGAATACAGTAAATAAAATCAATTCAAAGGATAGAAAGAATAATCAAAAGATCTCTCTGATGTATATACCTGTATATCCGAACATCAGTAAAACCTCTCAAGTGATTCACAAGAAAATGCTAACAATGATTACTTCTAGGGAGAAGACCTAAGTAGCTGGGGAATAGGAACAGGAGGGAGACCTTTCACTATACTCTAAGATTTTAAAATTTCCAAACCAAGTATATGACCTACTCAATAAATGATTTAATTTTAATTAAAGCAAAAGGCAGTAGCCACATAAGAAAAGCACATGTTTCTGAATGGCAAATTATATCTAACGAGATTTTTGCCATCACAGGGCAGTGGTACAGCAGAAAGAACACAGATATTTGTGTCAAGCAGACCAAACTTTTAACCCTAGTTCACCCATTTTCTAGAAACAAGTGATGCAGAAAAAGATAACTGGTTGGGAGACTTGGGAAGAAAAAAAGACTCTGAGCTACTCTTCACAATACCATGCAAAGTGGCCATCAAGAATTCTTAACTTTATCCAGCCAAGGTAAAGAAAAGAAAAAAAGAACTCAAAACTAACAAGAGAACCAATACATTCTGCAACTTTAAATCACAAGTGACTTGAGAGCACAGAATTTTAACCTAGAAGACACTGAACAAAATGCTCCAAACCCATGATATCTACTGAAGCACGATTTCACAGTATGACAGAAAATGATTGGGAAAGTTATGGAGCTGGACATTTCTTTCATGAGGTAGCACTGCAATGGATGCAGCTAAAGGCCAGCTGGTGTAGGGACTAAATAGCTCACTCAAAGGGCCTTGAACTTAAGTGAATAGCATACATATTATTTTATGGCTTCAAGGTGGATACATTTGTAATTAAACTCAAAGTAGCAATGTCCCAAAGGAGCCTGGGCATCAGGAGTGAGTTCAATAATCTCTCAGGTCTCCCAGGATTATCTTTGACATCTGTCCCCTAGATTTCAATGTGGGACATTCTTTATGAAGGCTGTCAGAAGTCCTAGCAGGCTGTGCTAATGTCTTCAAAAGGCCTGCCACAGAATAGCAACATGTCATTACAAGAGGATACAGAAGATAGATTTTCTGAGTTCTGTCTCTTCAAAATTTAGTTATGGTGAGAGATTCTGGTTCTCTTTAAGATATTATTAGAAACATGGATTTTAATTTACTATATGTTCTTTAATCTGTAAGACATGCTAATTCTTGACTGGGTGCAGTGGCTCACACCTGTAATCCCAGCAGTTGAGGAGGCTAAGGCAGAGGATTGCTTGAGGCCAGGAGTCTGAGACCAGCCTAGGCAACACAGTGAGACCCCATTTCTACAAAAAAAAGAATGCTAGTACTAGTTGAGAGTGCAAACATTCTCAACACAAAGCTCTCTAAGAGATGTATCTCCTGATAGGCAGGGGTTAACAGCATGATGGCTATAGTCATATGGAAAATAAGTTATATAAATTTCTGGAGAACAGACCACAAGATCTGGTACTAGTGAGGATTTTTTTTTTTTATTTGGAGCTGTATGAGGTAGTTAGATCTGATGGTCAGGAAGCACTAGATCCTCTCAAGTTGGTGTCCTGGCATGAAATGGTGGAGTGATAGTCCCATATTCTACATGATCAAGCTTTGACACAGTAATTGCCACTTGGGTCAGCTCCATCTGGTTGTGGTAGGTCCAGAATAAAAGAAAGATATCCTGGACCAAAAAGACGTAGACAACATTTCCTATTCTACTGGAAGTCCATAACACCCAAGTAGGAAAGCAAGTCCTAGCCTCCACTGAGAGGCAGCCAACACAGGCCACAGACCTAAAGCTAGTTTCGTTTCTGGTAGGTGGGAAAATGAGACTAAGAGAAGCACTGGCAGTACCTGCCTAGAGTTTTGTTTGTGGTTGATTTTAGGTGGGGATTACACCATCACCTGCAGAGCAGGTAGGAACTTAATTTTCCAAGTGGGGAATACCTACTTATATATACAGAATGGCCCATTTTTCTGCCTCCCCTAACAGGTAGAATATTAGAAATAAGACAGGTAATAGAATGGCAGTGAACAGTTTTAGATGGAGACCAAGAATAATAAGAGGCTATAAGAAGAGTATTTGAACATGGTGCAGACTATGGATATGAGTATTAGGTCTAATGCCTGAAAAGTGGTGAAAATATCCTGCTTCCTGTCTAAAAATCAACAAATACCAATGCAATGGACACTAGGATCAGGACATCTGACAATAAGAGTTGAAAATGAGGAAGGGTAAGTAATTTTATTAAACATGTCTCTTTGGGATATGCTGGTAAAAGATATTCTTTTGAAGTTTGTAGTGGTCAAATAATTTGTCACAACTCAGCAACCAAGCAGTATATTACAGTGCTTCTGAATGTTTGGTCACTTGTTATTCATGATGTGACTCACATCCAACTGTTCTGAACTGATTCATTCTTCAAGAAAATTTTTAAACAATATGTTGAGTTATGCCCTGTTTTACTAATTTAAAAGAATGATACAATATGTTGAGTTATGCCCTGTTTTACTAATTTAAAAGAACGATTCATACTCAGGACATTTTGGTTTATGATTTATATAGATAACTAATTATAGGCAATACTGTAACAAAACCAGTGAAACAAACCCTTAATAGGTAGCCAGAAAAATCTCTTTGAAACTCAAAGGTGGGCTGTATCTCAAGTGAAAGTTCAAGCTATCTTTGAATTAATACATATGGAAATAACACAGACCCCAGAAACTTTTTGTTTCAGACAAGGTAAGTGGTTAAGGGAGACTTCAAGGATATCATCAATAAAAGGTACACCACAACTCTAAAAGCTACTTAGAATTTTCAGTGAAGGAATCACTGCTATTGTTGAACTAAACTATGTCAATCTCAACAATAAGCTATCATTCAACTAATTCTCAAATTCAAACTAAAAAAGTGAATCTACAATAACTTGCTTCTGTATTGTCAGGCCTGTGGTCATTTAAAAATATTTATCTCTTTAAATTATCATAAAAAATGCATGTTCTTTGGAGGAAATCTAGAAAGTGCAATAAAGTATAAAGACAAAATAAAACAGGCTGGGCGTGGTGGCTCATGTCTGTAATCCAGCACTTTGGGAGGCCATGATGGGTGGATCATTTGAGGTCAGGAGTTCGAGACCAGCATGGCCAACATGGTGAAACCCTGTCTCTACTAAAAATACAAAAATTAGCCAGGTGTGGTGGTAGGCGCCTGTAGTTCCAGCTACTCAGGAGGCTGAGGTGGAGAACTGCTTTAAACTGGGAGGCAGAGTTTGCAGTGGGCCAAGACTGCACCACTGCACTACAGCCTGGGCAACAGGGTAAGACTCCATCAAAAAAAAAAAAAAAAAAAAAGGAGAGATCCAAGATGGCCAATTAACAGCAGCTCAGGATTGTAGCTCCCAGTGAAAGCGCAGAGAGCAAGTGGACTCCACAATTTCAGACGAATTTCTGTTGCCCACAAACTGGGAGATTCCCTGCGGAGGAGCCACACAGGTCACCAGCGCAACTCTTTTGGCCGGCACAGCTGTTTTGCCGCTGCCCCGGCAGGGCACAGCGCTTCTCAGTGCCGAGTATACGCGACTGGGTGCCCTTTGAGTCGGGCTACGCTGGTCCCATCCCCACAAGGAGAACAGCAATTGGAAGCGCTGAGGACTGAGAGTTTCACAGTAAGCATAGCTGAACCCGGGAAGGCCTAGCTCTGTGGGGAAGGGGCGTCCGCCAAAGGAAAACTAAGAAACAGGAAAAATTTCATCACCAACAAGCTGGATGTCCACTCAGACCCAATCAGAAATTCAGCAATTACAAAGACGACAGGTGGATAAAGCCACAAAAATGGGAAGAAACCAGTGCAAAAAGGCTGAGAACACCCAAAATCAGAATTCCTCTCCTCCTACAGGGGATCGCAGCTCCTCATCAGCAAGTGAACAAGGCATGACGGAGAATGAGTGCAATGAACTGACAGAATCAGGCTTCAGAAGGTGGATAATAAGAAATTTCTGTGAGCTAAAAGAACATGTACTAACCCAATGCAAACAAACTAAGAACCTTGAAAGAAGATTTAACGAAATGCTAACGAGAATGGACAACTTAGAGAGGAATATAAATGAATTGATGGAACTGAAAAACACAACACGAGAACTTCGCAAAGCATGCACAGGTTTCAACAGCCGAATTGACCAAGCAGAAGAAAGGATATCAGAGGTCGAAGATGAACTCAATGAAATAAAACGAGAAGACAAGGTTAGAGAAAAAAGGGTAAAAAGGAATGAACGAAGTCTCCAAGAAATATGGGACTATGTGAAAAGACCTAATCTACGTTTGATAGGTATACCTGAATGTGATGAAGAGAATGAATCCAAGCTGGAAAATACTCTTCAGGATAT
>CAUYLG010006232.1:0-149968 GCA_963573385.1 Cacajao melanocephalus | reverse complement strand
GTTTCTTATTATCCACCTTCTGAAGCCTGATTCTGTCAGTTCATCACACTCATTCTCTGTCAGGCCTTGTTCTCTTGCTGATGAGGAGCTGCGATCCCCTGTAGGAGGAGAGGCATTCTGATTTCGGGTGTTCTCAGCCTTTTTTGCACTGGTTTCTTCCCATTTTTGTGGATTTATCCACCTGTCGTCTTTGTAATTGCCGATTTTTAGATTGGGTCTGAGTGGACGTCCGGCTTGTTGGTGATGAAGTTTTTTCTGTTTCTTAGTTTTCCTTCGGCGGACGCCCCTTCCCCACAGAGCTAGGCCTTTCTGGGTTCAGCTGTGCTTCCTGTGAAACTCTCAGTCCTCAGCGCTTCCAGTTGCTGTTCTCCTTGTGGGGATGGGACCAGCCAAGCCTGACTCAAAGGGCACCCAGTCCCATATACTCTGCACCGAGAAGCGCCGTGCTGGGGTGCCGGCAAAACAGCTGCGCTGGCCAAAAGAGTCGCGCTGGCGACCCATGTGGCTCCTCCACCGGGAATCTCCCGGTCTGTGGGCAACAAAAATTCGTCTGAAAGTGCGGCGTCCACTCACTCTCTGTGCTTTCACTGGGAGCTACAATCCTGAGCTGCTGCTAATTGGCCATCTTGGATCTCTCTCCATGAATCTGTTTTGTTTTTTTCTTTTGAGACAGAGTCATGCTCTGCTACCCCGGCTGGAGTACAGTGGCATGATCTTTGCTCACTGCAACCTCCACCTCCCAGGTTCAAGTTATTCTCTAGCCTCTTGAGTAGGTGGGATTACAGGCACCCACTACCACGCCCAGCTAATTTTTGTATTTTTGGTAGGGACAGGGTTTTGCCATGTTGGCCAGGCTGGTTTCAAACTCCTGACCTCAAGTGAGCCACCATGCCTGACCCTTTGTTCTCTCTCTCTTTTTTTGAGACGAAGTCCCACTTTGTCGCCCAGGCTGGAGTGCAGTGGCGTGATCTCGACTGCCGCCTCCACCTCCTGGGTTCAAGTGATTCTCCTGCCTCAGCCTCCCAAGTAGCTGGGATTACAGGCCCGCGTCACCACGCCCAGCTAATTTTTGTGTTTTTAGTAGAGACGGGGTCTCACCATGTTGGCCAGGCTGTTCTCAAACTCCTGGACTCAGGTGATCTGCCCGTCTCAGCCTCCCAAGTTGTTGGGATTACAGGTGTGAGCCACGCGCCTGGCACCTTTGATCTTTATTTTTTCTCTCATCTACTCTGCAGTGGCCTCACTGTTCTCAGTGAATGAATTAAGGACTTGACCAGAAAGTACACATTGGAAAGCTAAGTACAATTTATCTTTTGCTCTTTTTTCTTATTTGGAAATAATTTTATGCTTACAGAATAGTTGCAAAAAGAGTACAAAGAATTCTCATTTACCTTTTACCCAGATTCCTCAAATGTTAATATTTTACCATGTTGACATTGTCATTCTCTCTCTCGCTCTCTTTCCTTCTCGCATTTTATACACACATATACATATCTTCTCTTATACTCATTAATTTTCATTCTGAACTGTGTTACAGTAAATTGCAGGTATGATACCCTTCACTCCAAAACAGTGACATTCACATACACACTATAATGGTCTACATATTTATTCAAATTGGCCAAGATTGTCCCCTACTTTTGTCCCCTATATTGTCCTTTATAGGACCTTCTTTCCCCTTGTCCACATCCAATTCAGGCTCACTTGTTTTATGTGGTTGTAATAATGTCTTTTTGTTCCCCTTTAATCTGGATGATTTTCTCAGTGTTTCTTTGTCTTTCATAAATTTGACATTTTTGAAGAACACAGACCATTTATTTGGTTCCTCAGTTTGTGTTTGTCTGATATTTAAACATTAGATCCAGGTTATGCATTTTTGGTAGAAGTACCCTGGACATAATTTTGTGTCCTTCCCAGCATACCATGTCAGCGGGCACATGATGATGTTTCTTGGTTCCATTCCCTATGATACTAGCTTTAGTCTCTTTTTTAGGGATGTCTGCCGGGTTTCTGACAATGTCCTCTAGTGGTTGCTTTACTGGATGCTTTACGGAAATGGGAAGGGGAAGGGACTTCTGTGTCACTCAGTTTTCAAGTGTTTTTTTCCACTGCCTTCTGAATTTCCCCCTTTAGTATTTTCACATTTAGATGGACTTTGTCTTTTAGGTGGTGATTTTAGATCAATCTTAGGACCACATCTAACACTCCCTTATTTCTTCCCTTCCATTTTTCTCTGTATACTCTCCTTCCTGTTAGGACTTATAGCAGAAACTTGAGATACACAGTCAGTTCTGTTATAACGCAGCATATGCATTCTTGAAAATCATTGTACTTTGCAACATCGCACAATAAAAACCACAGTGCTTATGGGAAAAAATGAGGTTTGGGGGATGTATTAGTTTGTAGGGCTGCGATAACAAAGTGCCACTGACTGGGTGGCTTAGACAACAGAAATTTATCTTCTCACAGTTCTGGGGGCTGAAAGTCTGAGACCACGGTGTCGGCATGGTTAGTTTCTTCTGAGACCTCTCTCCTTGGCTTGTAGATGCCGTCTTCTCCTTGTGTCTTCACATGGTCTTTCCTCTCTGTGGGTCTGTGCCCTGATGTCCTTTCAAGAATGCCAGTCATTGTGGATTAGGCCTACCTGTATCATCTCACTTGACCTTAATTATGTCTTTAAGGGCCTTATTTCCAAACATAGTCGAACCTTAGATTATGGTTTTGGGGGTTAGGACTTCATGAATTTTGGGGGACACAAGTCAGCTCATAACAAGTCACAACACTCAAAACATCAATAACACATTAAAAAAATGTAGAAACCTAGTAAAACCTGTAGTACCATTTTACCCATGTTAAATCATTAGAAATACATAAATACCCAGTAAATATGGCACTTTACCTTGGACAAGATGGGAAGTTTGCTTGTGGGAGTGTGTATGTGCCTGTGTGTGTTTTCCTCCCAGCTTGGTTCTGCTGGGTGCAATTTTCTGCATTCACCTAGCATCTCAGCAGATGAAAATGCCCACAAAGAAATGCAAAATTCTCAATACGTTAAAATTGTTCTCCAATATATCAATCAGCTTTGAACACCACATTTTTTGTTTTTAAACCAGATTTTACAGCAGAAGTGATAGTAATTCACTAGGATTTGGTGTTCACATTTTTACTTACAGGTAATTTGAAATTACCCTATTCTTCTGACTAGGCATGGATTTATGTAGTCCCACTTGTTCTTGCTTTTTTTTTTGAGATGGAGTCTTGGATTGTTGTCCCAGGTGGAGTGCTGTGGCTTGATCTTGGCTCACTACAACCTCTGCCTCCTGGGTTCAAGCTATTCTCTTGCCTCAGCTTCCTGAGTAGCTGGGATTACAGGCACCTGGTACTATGCCTGACTAATTTTTTGTATTTTTAGTAGAGATGGGGTTTCACTATGTTGGCCAGGCTGGTCTCAAACTCCTGACCTCGTGATCTGCCCGCTTCAGCCTCCCAAAGTGCTGGGATTACAGGTGTGAGCCACTGCGCCCAGCTCTTGCTTTTTAAAATTTTCTTTTTATATTTTCAGAGAAGGTGTTGGGAGATTTGACTTTGCACAGCTGCCATTACTGCTGCTACCAGATTATTCTCTCAAATTTTTTTATTTATTTGAGACAGGGTCTCACTCTGTCATCCAGGCTGGTGTACAGTGGAGAGATCTCGACTCACTGCAGACTTGATTTCCCGAGCTCAGGTGACCCTCTCACCTCATCCTCTGAGTAGCTGGGACTACAGGCATGCACCACAATACCTAGCTAATTTTTTGTATTTTCGGTAGAGACCAGTTTTCGTCATGTTGCCCAGGCTGGTCGTGAACTCCTGGGCTCAGGTGATTTGTCTGCCTCACCTTCCCAAAGTGCTGGGATTATGGGCATGAGCCACTGCATCTGGATGAACTTATCTTTTTAAAAACATTTTGATCACAATACATTAATTTTGTGGAGTAATGTACTGAAAAGCAAAAATGTATAACTCCTCCTTTTCCTCCTTCCTCCTTCCACGTGCCTTATTTATATAATTAATTTGTCCTATTTGATCACAATGTAGGGATCTACTTTCCCTGAAAGTTTCATTATTTCAATAAGAATTGAAAATCTTTAGCTCAAATTGGCGTAAACCAAGTTTTGAGCAGGTATTGGAATGAAATGAGTCATTCCTCACTTTGCCTGATTCTGATGTGCACATATGTCAGTTATGATGGTTTACTTAAATGACACCAGTCCTTCAGCAACGTGAGTGAAATTTCACCTTCCACAGTTTATTAACTGTATAAAGTACAAACTTTGCTTTTTGCCCTTCATTCCACAAATCCTACAAAAATAACAAATGTGTATCATGATCAGTGACAGATCACATTTCTTTTTCAACTCAGTGAGTAATTTGTCACTGTGCATCTGTTATTCAGTTCATACACAGACAACAAAGTATGTAGTTGTATTGCCTCTTTGTGTCACCCATTGATAAGCCCATGTAAAATTTTATGAGAGTGAATAGTTGAAAGACAAATTAGCCAATGAAGATGAAAGTGCAGCAAAGAAATGAAAAGTGATAAATGCCCAAAGTGAAATTGGAAGTTATTAGAAGATTTGAAAATAATTGATAGCAAAGCAAATATGGGATGAGAGGTAGGCCTGCATGAAGCAGTGATATGAACCATGTTGAATCAGTCCTATGAATATAAAAAACAAAGTAAAATCACATCACTACATTTTAGTTTAAATTTTACCGGGAACAGAAAGCTGCTTATGGTTAAAATGGAGTATTACTTTTACTTTGGATTGAAGACTGTATTAAAAAAATCCCAATCAGTTTGGTTAGCATTAAGGTCAAAGTATTGAAGTTAGTTGCCACATTGAAAGAAATAGTAATTACACTGAGATTGAGGAAGAAATTCTGCCAGTAAAGATTAGTTTCGTCATTCAGAAGTTGGCATGAATTGATTAATCCGTTAGGTGAAGCTGTAGCACAGAGGAAGATCTGCTGGTAAATTTGCATCCACATTCCATTTAAGACAGGTGATGATAATGATCATCACATATTTAATAATGATGAGTTAAGTTGTAAGGCACTCCATCAGGAACTTGTACCACAGAAGATGTAAGATGGAGAGGTAGCTTTAAGGAGTTATAGATAGAGTAACGCTTTTATTAGGAGACAACACAAAAGGTAACTTAAAATAAAACTTACGCTTATCTGTCAGTCTGAGAATCCTAGAGCATTAAAAAAATCATGAAACAGGCATCTCAGCCAGTCATTTGACATGCAAATAAAAGATCATGGGTTACAGTACCATTGATCCAAGACTTGTTTCAGTTGTGTTTTTGTCCAGAGGTTGGCAAAATAATTTTAACTTTTAGAGCACAACTACTACTGTTGGTTAATGTTGCAAGTCACCCCAGTTCTTTTGAGTATTTGAAAGAAAATGTGAACATTTGCTTTTTACTGCAAATAGAAACTTCATTAATCCAGCCAATGAACCAAGGAGCTGTTTGAACTTTTAAGGCTTATTATCTTAGGTGGAGTTTCAGACAGGTTATTGATGCTACAAGTAGAGATTATGCATTTCTGTAGCTGAATTTTGGAAGAAATGTGACATAAAGCATGCATTAGAAACATTTAAGCATCACTGCAGGATGTAACAGTGAGTAATATGTGTGCAGTATGGCAGAAACTTTTACTACACTGTGCAAATAACTTTGCAGAATTTGAATTGAACATAGAGTTATAGGGAAAATACAGCCATACACTGCATAAGGACATTTTGGTCAGGATGGACTGCATATACAACAGTGGTCCCATAATATTAAAATACCATATTTTTACATATCTTTTCTATGTTTAGATACACAAATGCTTAAAACCATTGTGTTACAGTTGCCCACGGTGTTCTGTATAGAATCATGCTGTGTATGTTTGCATCGTAGGCGCAATAGGCCTTACCATAAAGCCTAGGTGTGTAGTAGGCTACACCTCTAGATTTGTGTAAGCGCACTCTTCGAGGTTCGCACAATGAAGTCACCTAACCACACATTTCTCAGAACGTATCTCTGTCATTAAGCAACACATAACTGTAGTTGACTTCGCGAATGAATGTTCTACCATTTGAGAGACTTCAGATACGTACTCATAGGAATTTAGTGAGGGCAAATCTTTCAGCAAAAATTAGGAAGGATGGAGATGTCTCAGGGAAAGTGATGCTACCAAATGTCTTCACTTTAAAAGAGATAATACATGACATTGAAAGTACAAAGGATAAAATTGTTGATAGGAAATCCAAACTTAGGAAGGAGTATTGCAACTTGCTAAGGTATAGAAAAGACACTTGCTGTGAATTGTAAGTTATACAACACAGAAGAAAAACCTTGTCCAAACTACCCCTGATTAGTTTTTTACAAAGAAGTAAACCCTAATTTTCAGTGTTTCTAATGTTTTAAATTGTGGTGTACTAAATGTTATTTTTACCACTTTTTTCATTTTCCTATACACTTATAAAGAATTTTAAATGTTTTGATAAAAATTCTCAAAGGTCATAGAATAATTATACTATTTTCTCTTAATTATTAAAATTACTTTGCATGATTTCAGCTTGCAGGGTAATTTTTTTTGTTTTTGAGACAGAGTTTCACTCTTGTTGCCCAGGCTGGAGTGCACTGGTGCACTCTCGGCTCACTGCAGTCTCCACCTCCCAGGTTCAAGCAATTCTCTTGCCTCAGCCTCCCAAGTAACTGGGATTACAGGCATGCGCCACCACACCCGGCCTAGTTTTTGTATTTAAATAGAGATGGCGTTTCTTCATGTTGGTCAGGCTGGTCTTGAACTGACCTCAGGTGATCCGCCCTTCTTGGCCTCCCAAAGTGCTGGGATTACAGATGTGAGCCATTGCGCCCGGCTGCAAGGTAATTTTTATGAAGCAGCACTACCATGCAAAGCAAGGACTGCCTTTCCCCAAAATAAACATTCTTTGCCTCTTGTTGCCATGACTTTCCTTCAGCAGACATTACCAATGTTTTATTGTCTTTATTGAACTCTTCCTAGACTCTTAGTAGTATTCCCTATTAACAATGCAGGCTACCCTTTACTCTGTGGCACCTTGTACTCCAGCTGCTCCTTGACTGACATTTCTTCATCTTCCCTGACTCTTTTCTGATTTGCAGTCAGCTTTTTTTTTTTTTTTTGGTAGGAATTTTAGGTTGTCTGATTCACAAGAAACTACCATTATGGTATCATTCAACCCTTCCTCTCACCCCATTCCTTCTCCACACAGACCTCCC
Source organism: Cacajao melanocephalus (assembly GCA_963573385.1). Classification (NCBI taxonomy): domain Eukaryota; kingdom Metazoa; phylum Chordata; class Mammalia; order Primates; family Pitheciidae; genus Cacajao; species Cacajao melanocephalus. The sequence continues at coordinate 142,664 of CAUYLG010006232.1, read as the reverse complement.
TTTCCTTTCCAGCATCGTCATTATCATTTCCCCCTTGTCCAGTTAATTTAGGTTAGTGGTTATTTGGTTTCTAGAGCATGTACTTAGGGTCTCATCCATGATCCGAAGGCCTTGTCAAGGCTTTGCCTTTTCAGATATATTCATCTTTCTTTCGTGTTCCAAGAAATGTCTTCATTTCCTGGTGTTCAATTTTTGTTCTTCTCTCTAGTGCCTTGGTGAGATGAGATGATTGCAAAGGAAGGAGCCGCTTTATATGAGTGCCTAGCAGTAAAAAGCTTTGAGATAAAACAGTGATTTCCATTAGGGACAAAAAGAGGGTAGAGCAAAGCTGTAAGACTTTATTCCGTGAACCCATAAAGGGGAAAAACTGCAAATATTAAAAAGTGTCAACAGTAAAAAGGAAAGAGGTAGACCCATTCATGTGGCCACAGAGAGATTAGAAAATAAGTGTCTTGGGAGATGTGTAGTACTTAAAGTGTGCCAAGGGTGATGTTGACTGCTAGTAGCTCCTCATTTTTTCTATTGTAAACCCAACACTGCCAGCTCACCCCTGCCCTGGGCTGCCGGAATAGCCATACATCAGTGGACTGCAGCTGGGAGCCGAGAAACCTGTTCTTTCACCACCAGAAGAGAAGCCCAGAGCCCATAACTGCAAGGGATAGTAAGAACAGAACAACAAATCCGTCCAGTGAAAAAACTGGTCACATGATAGGGAGGATGCAGATAACTTTATTTAGGTAAGCTGTGAGGTTGAGACATCTGTGAACTGGTTTGGAGGCCTGACAAAATGAATAACCTGAGTGTGAAATGGCTGACTACAAATAAGCGTTTGGGGCATAACCTCAGTGTAAATTAGGATCTGTCTCTAATTCCTTCATTTTTCATTTTGGTTTGATTTGACCCGTGTTATAGGTCATTGCTAAATTACTTTGGAAGTACCCTTTGTCTTGATTGTGTTACTGTGTGTAGATGCTGCTAAAAATTATCAAAATTAATTTAGAAGTTTCAATTTTGTGAAGAGATGGTGAGTATTTTCTAGGTCATAATAGAAAAGTGATTTGTGATCTAGCTGTTGGGTGCCTTATAATTGTATAACATAATTATAGATAGAATTGAATCATCAAGTAAGGTGGCAAGATTAATGGGAGTGGCTAGCTTTAATGTTCCAGGTTATATTAATTTTAGATAAAATGAAATTAGTGTTCCTATGGCCAATTGAGTCAAGTTCCTGAATTACTCTATTCAGTTGGGATTGACTCAATTTAACAAAATGGTACTATTAGAGTTTTTGAGGATAATGAGAAAATGGAACTGAAATTAAAATTCTGTCTTGTACTTTGGACAAAATAATTTCTGTGAATAGCAATTAAGAAGGTCCATATAAGAGATTCACCTTCTGCTCTAATTTCATTTAGTAAGACTGCATGATCTTAAGCTCCCTGAAATTTTATTTGGAAAATGTTATGACTTAACATAGGTCAGTGTCCCCTGCATTATGTGATTTGGGGGGCGTGTGTGTGTGTGTGTGTGTGTATGTATTTTAAAGTAGTGGCACAGAAAAAAGAGATTAGGAGTTGATCTTCAAAAGACAGAGAAAGTTAGAATTACGGAATTCTTACCTTTTTTTAAAAAAACTAAAAATAGTTTGGGAAGCTCTTTAGACAATTTACACTGTTGGAGAAAAACCTTGTGATATGAATGGCTTTGGAACCAGCAGCAAAGAAGTAATTCCTTTCTTGTGAGTATGGGTCCTGGAATGGATTGGGTTTAGGCATACGTGACTCACCTGTTATGAGGATGCTCCTTGGTGGAGCCCAGCCTTGTGGGTATTCTTGGGCAGTGCTTGACTTTTGGGGACATGGGCACATGTTTTCAAGAGGCTGGGCAAAGTATAGTTGGCTGGGTGCCAATTCCATATGGCAGCCTCCAGTTAAGTGACAACCACATTCTGGTTACCATAAGGATTTTTTACGACCAATGGTATGCTGTAGAAAAGGCACATTTTTAGGCATTTAGTAAACCAGAGGTATTGATAACTAGTAATAACTAATAGTAATAAGTACTGCTGCAGAGGTACTAATAACTAATAGTAAATGTTAGGCTCACTTAAGAGCTGCATTAACTAATTACCTCTAGCATAACACAAACATTCCTCAGTCTGTGCGTTTCACATTCCATATGTGTCAGAATCTTGTATTTACTGGGTAAATGCCTGGGAATTCAAACCATGGTTGGGCAAAGTTGATTTGAGGGTAGGACAGGGAGCAAGGAGTTAGAGAGGGTGGAAGAGGTACAAGAGCCTCTTCTGACTTGGAGTGTCAGGGACACATTCATGTCAGGGCTTTTGAAGGGCCTCTTGACTAGGGTTTGGTGTGTGGAGAATGGAAAGCTGAGCTGGGAAGCCTTCTTTCCTCCTGAATTCCACCCTGATAACAGAAAAGCATCTTTGGCCCATATGACATTAAAATATTTGAGCATTAAGAATCAGGTGCTAGGCTTGAGAAACTATTTAAGCCAGGCTAAACAGGACTGTAGTGGAGATGAACTGAGGAATAGGTACACTGTTTCTTTTAGTAACTAATGTTTAATTTTTAGAGAACACAGCAGGCATTTTGAAGGCAGTTTAAGGAATGGGTGTGGAAGGGGGTGTGGGGGAAGGAAATCTCAGCAGAATGCTTTTAAATATTTCCTGTTATATAAATGCTACATACTTCTCATGCCTTCAAACTCATAGCAAATAGGATTGAAGCCCATTGAGGCTTACTTTTAATTACTGTTACAAAGAATGTAGGAATGATATAGGTAATCAAAGAACCTTAAAAACTGGCACCAGATGCAACTTTTGCTTTTTCATCCAGATCTTATATTGTGGAATTTGAATGTGGTGTGATGAAATACACTTGGACAAAAAATAAGTGTGTTTAATTTTTTTAAAAATGCTTTTGTTTAATTCCTAAGACTTTCTGTTGTTGTAAAGGAGTCTGTCTTGGGGTAGACATCCCAGATGATAAGTATCTCATTTATGGAATCCCCAAAATAACTCGATACATTTATCTAGCAGTATTTTAATGAGTGCTTGTGATGAAGAGTGCTATACTGATATAATACTTTTAGTATCTACTAAATAGATAATGATGACTCAGACTAGTTAGGGAGAATAAAGCCTTTTATACGCATAGCTCAAATACGTGCAGAAATGATAAGTGAAAAGGAATTTAGTACATTGAGATCTTGTGTTAGTAATGGGAAGTTAAAACTTCTTTTTTTCTCTCATTTATGTTACTTCCTTTCCCAGACATAGCCAGGTTTATATGTACTAGTGGTTGAAAGACACAGCTAATAAAAGCTTTTTTTTTTTTTTTCTTCCTTGATTTCAGGGAAAGTGATAGAATTGAGTTAAGGCATTTGGGTAATTGTCTGCTGTAGCCTGTGGCATTCAGGGATGAGAATAGCCGTCAAACTTGTAAATATTTTCTTTATATAAATGCTGTATCTGTCAAGTTCACTGCAGTGCTTCTGCGGGGGCAGAATGTCTCAATTTCAGAACTGGTTGTCACTTAGCTGCTTATTCTGGACAGTGCTCTTCACTTTTATGAACCATGGTGTTTTGTAAAGTGGAGCCTCATTATATTTATCTCACAGGATTTTTTTGCATATAAATGAGTTGGAATACGTAAGTGAAGTAGGCCTAAGTTCGTGTATATTTGAAACATGCTTCAGCAGGGCCATGGGAAATCTTATTTCAGTTGGTGAACAATCTCAAGTCATTTACTCACTTGTTTTTAAAATTAATTCAACCAGTATTTGTTGAGTATGTATGATGTGTGTTATTCTGTGTACTCTGGAGTATACAAAGATTGCAGCCCTGGACTCTCAGGTGTCTAGAATATATAACTAGAAGGTAGTCAATGTCATAAGAAAGGTAAGATCAAATACTTTGGGATCCAGGATAGTCAAAACCTTGTTGGATAAAAAGGTAATCTCTCAGCTCTGTGTCCTGAGATCTAAAGCTCTTCTAAGTTGAAACAGTGCTCTTCATGAACTATCTCTTCACAAATTAGAACCACAGAGTTCTGTAAATCTTGTACCAGAGCTTAGACATGTAGTTGTTACCAAGGCACCAAGTGGTTGGGCAATATGGTTTCTGTCCCAGCCTGTATGATGTCATATGTGAATTTGTCATTTGCACCATGGAAGTTCCCATCAGGACAAACCACCATGGTTTGTGAACATGGGACATCTCTGAGGAAGACAGACCTTTCATATGGCCACAGAGTGTGGTTCTTTTCTGTGTGAACTCTGGTGCTGATTTTTAAAAGGCATGCACTGATTCGAGAGAACCTAATTTTATATACTGGAGCTAGACATACCTAGGAAACCATTCATCCATCAGACATTTATTGAGAACCTACTGTATGCTAGACATTGTGGGGATAATGATGACTCAGACTAGTTAGGGAGAATAAAGCCTTTTATACACATAGCTCAAATACATGCAGAAATGATAAGTGAAAAGGAATACAAGTGAAAGTCTGGCAGAGATTTAGGGGAAGGAGAGGTTATTTCTGATAGATGTGCATTCGAGTTGGGCTTTGAGTAGAGCTATCCTATCTCTCAGTCTGCTTGGGCCAGCTCTAGTTTACTCCGGACGTCCTGATGTCCCATCCAATTAACATCTTAATGGTCCAAATTGTTTCAGTTTGGATGATAAATTATACGGTTTCCCTAGCTTTGAGAATCAGGTAAGACTTGGCTTAATGGAGATAGAGAACAGTCTGGGTAAAGATAAATGGCATAAACAAAAAACATGGGTGATGGAACACTTTGATGCACTTAGAAAAAACATATTTAGTTTGACTGTAGCTTTGGGAACAGGAAAGGGAAATCACTGGAAAGAAGGTTGGGAGGTGAGTTGAGGTCAAATTTTTGAGTATCCTGAATGCCAGACTAGACACTTTGATTTTATGTAGTTGGCCATGGAAATCTGTGACTTTTTTTTTTTTTTTTTAAGATTTAGAAAAATCCTTGTTTCTGCTGCCAGATACACAAAAGAGCTCTTTTGGGTAACGGATTTTAAAACAAAATTTTTATGACCCATTGCCAATTAAAGATCATTTAGATATTTTGTAAATTAGTGGGAAAATAAGATATGAATTACTACAATGTACAGTGAAGTGTCACAAAACCAAAAAATCATTAAGTTTTAGAGCATGAATTGACTTTGGATCTTTGAGTCAAACATTATCATTTTATAGAAGAAGAACATTGGCAATCAGAGAGATTGTTAAATGTCAAAGATGTCCCAGCAAGTTATTTGTAGAGATGGGGTTAGAAACTAGACGCTCTGATTTCCTGTGAAGTGGGAATTTAACTTTAGAGCTTTGTTTAATAAAGAGCTTTATTTTGGAGACTCCATGATTACTTTTGTTGGGGTCACATCAATGTCTGTGTCTTGACTTAGTTGGGATGAAACTAATAATTCCTTCCCTGGGTGTCATTGCCGTTGTATGCACTGGCTATGGTAGAAATTTTTAAGGATAAAAATGAAAAATGAGAACAACAGATAACCCTTCTCATACAGTGAAATAGGGTTTTAAATTATGACATGTGAATACAAGAGTTTTAAAAAACTGTCTTTAAATATGAAATGTCATTATTTTATGCCATATAGTATTATTATTTTTTGAGATGGAGTTTCGCTCTTGTTGCCCATGTTGGAGTGCAATGGCGTGATCTTGGCTCACCGCAACTTCCGCCTCCCTGGTTCAAGCAATTCTCCTGCCTCAGCCTCCTGAGTAGCTGGGGTTACAGGCATGTGCCACCATGCCTGGCTAATTTTGTATTTTTGGTAGAGACAGGGTTTCACCATGTTGGTCAGGCTGATCTCAAACTCCCGACCTCAGGTGATCTGCCCACCTCAGCCTCCCAAAGTGCTGGGATTACAGGCGTGAGCCACCACGCCCGGCCTATAAAATTTATGTACATACCACGAATGTTCATTGCAGCACAGTTTACAATAGCAAAGACCTGGAACCAACCCAAATGCCCATCGATGATAGACTGGACGGGGAAAATGTGGCACATATACACCATGGAATATTATGCAGCCATCAAAAACAATGAGTTCGTGTCCTTTGTAGGGACATGGATGAACCTGGAAACCATCATTTTCAGCAAACTGACACAAGAACACAAAATCAAACACTGCATGTTCTCACTCATAGGCATGTGTTGAACAATGAGAACACATGGACACAGGGAGGGGAGCACTACACACTGGGGTCTGTCAGGGGGAAATAGGGGAGGGACAGCGAGGGGTGGGGAGGTGGGGAGAGATAGCATGGGGAGAAATGCCAGATATAGGTGAAGGGGAGGACGGCAGCAAATCACACTGCCACATGTGTACCTATACAACAGTCTTGCATGTTCTTCACATGTACCCCAAAACCTAAAATGCAATTAAAAAAATTTATGTGCATACTTAAAAAACATCAAGAAGTTGTAAAATCAACAAAATTGTTCAGTTAAGTATAAGGTTACAAATCATTGGCCCATGAAACTTTTAATTATACTTAATCATTATTGATGCTCTTGAAATTTTATGTGTGCTATATAGCTGTTAAGAGTTGAGGAAGGACTGACAAGTATGCTTTATGTATTTTTTACACGTATATAGAAGACTGGAAAACCTGCTAGACGAATTCTAAAAGAGCTGTAACACGGACTCAAAGTTAAAAAAAAAAAATTTTTTTTTTCTTCGTAGAAGTGGAGTCTCACTATGTTGCCCAGAGTATTCTTGAACTCCTAGCCTCGAGTGATTCTCCTGCCATAGCCTCCTAAAGTGCTGGGACTACATGTGTGAGCCACTGCACCTGGCCATGGTTTTTTAATCATATTTTTGAGTGGCCATCAGAGAAACCCTATAAGAAAATATGATTTTGGAATGCCCATGATATACTCAAATAATAGGGTGAATACCTTTGTGCATATAAACCTAATTTGTTTATATAATATAGTAATTATGTTAAAGGAAGCAAGTAATTTTGGAAATTTTACTGTGCATAAAGAAGTATTAAAGTGCTACCAGTTCCTCTCAAACCAGTGAATTACTAAATTTCTAATAATTATATTTTCAAATAAATATGTAAAATTATGTTTTCATTGCAGGAATACTTTTGAAAAACCGATTTCTAGCTTACTTTAATATAAGCAATCAGGTAGACATTTACCTAAGTAGAGAAGCTGCTATAAATCAATACTTTCTCATGGATACTAATTTGAGCTTCAAAAGAACAGTCTAATTCAAAGGATGCTTTTATTTGGAAAGTAGCTTTTCAAGTTAATTAAAGGATAGTTGGTTTGTTGGGAAAAGTGGACAGAAAGCTGTAGCAGAAATAATGCTGAGAGGATTAGTATTCCAGATGTTTATTAACTTAAGACACAAGCATTAGATGAACAGTTTCTGTGCCCTTGGCCAGAGATTGATTCCCCCCCACTGTAGGAAATAGTGGGTCATCCTTGATCCATTATTTGTCTTCAAACAGATTCAGGAGGCAGACACCTAGAGTCACAGTGGGGGACCAGCTAACCATTTCAGCCTCACTGAGGCTCCAAGTGTATAAACTAAAACATTCCATTGCCATGCACGAACATGCTCTTTAGACACCTCACAACAGTTTGAGGGGCTTCCGTGGACAAACTTTCCAGCTCTCAAGTCCTGGAGCGAGTCATTAGGATGCCTGTGGAGTATTTGGGCAGTGGGTGGGGTAAAGAGAAGAGCACTTTTGAGGAGAGGAGGTTTGGGAACTTGTATTGCAAAGGGTTGGCACAGAGAGAGGTAAAAGTCCTGAGGTGAAACCTGTGGAGTCTGGGGTGGTGAGATGCACATTTGTGACATGATTTTGCATTTCTATTGATTTTTGAACTATTTATCGAGAGCATGGTAGAAATAACAGGGAAGAGAAATTAGTGGTTATCATGTTGTTATTTATTTATATTTTTTAAAAGTGGCAGGGTCTCACTCTGCCAGCCAGACTGGAGTGCAGTAGCACAATCATAGCTCACTGTAACCTTGAACTCCTCAGGTGACCCTCCTGCCTCAGCCTCCTGCATAGCTGGGACTACATAAGCTAATTAATTATTATTATTATTATTTTTAATAGAGACAGAGTCTTGCTAAATTTCCTAAGATGGTCTTGAACTCTTGGCCTCAAGTGGTCCTCCTGACTCAGTCTCCTATTATAACATTTAAAAAAAGTAATTTCTTCAAATCAGTTTGGTTTTCCACTGTGTAAAATGAAGAGAGAAGATAACTGGTAAAAGCTTACAGTGACATCCATTATTTCAGACGAAACCATATGGAAGCGTTTCTAATCAACGGCCTTCATTTCTTCTTTGTACTGTTTACAGGGTTCTTAACACAAACTGCCTTAGGTTATAAACATTTCTGCATGTGCCTTATCTTTCCAATTAGACTGTAGCTTCATTGAGAGCAGGGTCAAGGATTAAAAAAATAAAAATGAAAGCATTTATGTTGTGCTTTAACTCTGTACGGGATACTTTTCATATATATTATTTGGTGTCTTTTAACAGTGTATTGACTGTAACAAGGATTTCCAAATGAAAGCTAGAAGAACAAGGTGTAATATTTATGTTTTTAAATTTGATTTAAGATTCACTAGAGTTTAGTTATACTAAAAGTCTATATTGGTAATATCTTTATATTTTTAATATTATATATTTTAGAGTACTAAAATATACTTTACATAATCTCTGAGTAAATGTAACTAAAATTTTGTGTGAGATTTCTTTAGAGGTAAATTTGAAATCAGTAAATAAACGTGGTAGGGAAAGTTTTCTGACTTTTAAAATTAAAATTGGAAACTTGATGGGAGATTTTAACATAAAACTATGTTAATCATAAATTAAAACAATGGGAGATTTTAACATAAAACTATGTTAATCAAAGTTTTATCTGTAAATGATTAACAAGCACTCAACCAGGTTTCCAAAGCAAGACAGGTGTCCTGTGACCCACTACTCTCCCACACCTGATTCACTCTCTCTAGAGTCGACCACATTTACATATTTAAAAGTTTCTTTTGGTATTTGCTGCTGTGTTTTTAAATAACATTATCTATCTATCTTGACTTTTCAGCTTTGGATTTTGAGAACAGACTTCCCGCACTGGTGAGGATTCGGCTTTCTTACTGTGTCTTCCTCATGCACATGTGCTTCCCTCTCCTCATCCTCTTGGTGTTTTGTATCACCTTGTAAAGAAATTGGTAGTCTATGTTTACATTTTTATGACTATGTAAATATTATTCATGGATGACCTATCTGGTGTACTATGATTGCATTTCCTTTTGTTTTCTCTGTAGTTAATAATCATCTCTTTTTTCCATTGGCTTACTTCTCCATATTTCTATTACCAATTTGCTGCCAGAGTTATAAATCTCCTTCAGTACGTTCATACACACTGGGTATTCTATTGGTTTTAAACCTCCTGCACCTTCTGTTCTTAATCTCCAGTTTGTCCTGGTTAATCACTGTAACTGCTGCACACTGTCATCCGATGGTCTCCATTTACTGTCATTTTGCAGGTTGCATTTGTCATTTTCCTGTGTTGAGCCCTTTTTCTGGATATCATGTCTTCCAGTTTTCTTGGTTTATTCTCTGTTTTGATGGAGTTGCATTAGAAAGGGAGCATAGATTTCTTGAGGCTTTGTAACTCCTCAAATGCCATTATTCTGCTCTCATATGTGATTGATATTTTAGCTAGGGATATAATTCCAGGTTGGAAGTAATTTGGAGTAAAAATTTGATGGTATTGCTCTACTGACTTGTAGCTTCCAATGTTGTGTTTGAGAAGTCTGATGCCTTTATGTTTCTTGTTTTGTTGTTGTTATTTGTTTCTTTCTGTTTTTGTGACCTGATTCCTTTATGAAACTTTTAGGTTTTATTTTCGCTTTCATGTTCTAAAATTTCACAAGGTTGGGTATTGATGTAGGCCTTTTGTAACCATAGTGCTAGGTGGGTCATATATAATCAAGAAACCAGTGTCATTCAGATTCAGTTCAGGGAAATTTTCTTGCACTAGTACTTTGATAATATTTTCCTCTTTGTATTTACTTTGTTCTCTCTTCTCTGGAACTTGTGTGAGTCAGATATTAGACCTCCTAGATTGGTTGTTCACTTTCCCTTCTGTCTCATTCTTTGGGAAAATTTTTAAACTTGATCTTTTAATTTGTCAATAGATGAGTGACTTTCTGCCAACGTATTGTTCATTTCCAGGAGTTTTAAAATTCTTTCTTCCAAATATTTATGTATGTATTTATTTATCTCCCCTTCCCCTCTCCCTCCCCTCCCCTCCCTCTTCCCTCACCATCCCACCTCCCTCTCTCCTCCCCTTGCCTCCCTCTTCCCTCCCCTCCCTTCTCCCTTCTCCCTTTCCCCTTCCCCCTTCTCCCTCTTCCCTCCTCCCTTCCTCTTTACCTTCCCCTTCTCACGGGGTCTTGGTCTGTCACCCAGGCTGGAGTGCAGTCGTGCAATCACGGCTCACTGCAGCCTTGACTTCTGAGGCTCAAGTGATCCTCCCTTCTCATCCTCCTGAGTAGCTGGGACCACAAGCATGCTCTGCCATGCCTGGCTAAATTTTAAATTTCTTTGTTTTTCTGTGGAGGTAGGGTCTTGTTATGTTGCCCAGGCTGGTCTCAAACTCTCAGGCTTAAGTGATCTTCCTGCCTTGGCCTCCCAAAGTGTTAGGATTGCATGCGTGAGCCACAGGGCCTGGCCACATATTTCTATTTTGACAGTAACCTCTTCTGTCTCTCTGAAGATGCTAATTGAAGTTTTCTTCAATATCTCTGAAGAAATGAATTCTTCAGTTTTATTTTTTCAGTGTCGTTTTAGTTTCTGCTTTCATTTTAGGGGACTGGTATTCTTAGCTTTTGCATTAGAGATAAGTAATACCAACCATTCTGATTCTTCACTCCTTCCAGACACAGGAGGAAGGATTAACTTTCCTGCCTCCATGTGACTTGTTTTGACCAGTGGATTGCAAACGGAAGTGATGTGCGCATCTCCCCTACCTGGGTGATTGACGCTTGTGTTGAGATTGGAGATGCCACAAGCACCCAAGATGCAGTCTGGAATGCTCCACCCTGTGGGGGCCGGCTGCCTTGGGATTCATCCAGAGCCACTTTGGACTTGTCTTGAATGGGAAATAAATGTTTGTTTTTAACCACTGAGACTTTGGTATTGTTTTTTATTGCAGCATTATCTAGCCTATCCTTACTGAGACAGCTGTCAGTCATATTTAAGAATGAGGCACAAAAAGCTGTTTGGAAGCTCTCTATTAGTGAGTGGGGTAGTCATATGGCAGTAATCTGGCTCAGCATTTCTGTTAAGGCACTCCCAGATGTTAATGTCTTGGTCTGCCTAGTTTTCCAAGGAAAAACCCTCCAATTTTCCAGCCTGACAAATGTAAGCCCAGCTCCTGGGTTCTGCAAATGGAGTAACGGAAGTGGGGCTTGGGATGCTTGCTGTTCAGTGTGTGCACACTCCCTTACTCTCCCTGTTTTTAATAAGGTACTCCTTTCAGCAGTCCCAGCCCCCTGGAAATCCACAGCCTATCTGATTAAGTCTTTTTAGAGAATAAACCTTCTGTTTCTGCCCAGGTTGGGCAAAAGCAGGTGGGGGGTCTGCTTCTAACAGACTTCTGGCGAGTCCTTCATGGTCACACCCTCTGTCTGAAGTCCTTGGGGCTGGAATTTCTGAGCCATTTCAGGCTTTTGCAGTATGAATTGATCTGCTTCTGGGCTTTCTGTTACTGACCTAGGCTTTCTGTTTTTCATGTCTGCTGAATCACTTATGCTGCTATTTGCTTCCCACTATCCCAAATTTTGTTCTCATCTGCTGACCTTCCCATTGTCCTTCTGTGTTTATGCCTTTTTAAAAATCCCCTTTCTGCTATTTTCTAGAGGGAATGAAGGTAGTAAGCACATACATTAAATCTGTAGTGTTTACTAGAAGTTCTTTAATAATGAATTTTGTCCTCCCAGCTTAAGAAAAAATGAAAACAGTAAACCAGTAGAATGGACACCATTATATATATCCTGCTCTTAGATCTGACAATTAACTTCTTGCCAGTTTTATCTCCTCCTCCTCCTCCTCCTCCTCCTCCTCCTCTCTCTCTCTCTTTTGTACTGTGTGTGTGTGTGTATGTGTTTAATATTCTCCAAGTATATCTGGTATATGTAAGATAAATATATTTATGTCTGTATTTTCTCTCTTGCTGTAACATTTGAAGGTAAGGTACAGATACTATGATCCTTCACTCTTAAATACTTCAGCATACATTTCCCAGGAACAAAAATATTCTCTTACAGGACTATAATTATCATACGTATGGAAATTTAAAAAAATAGTTCCATAACATCATTTAACATCTAGCATATCTAACATCATCTAACATCTAGCATAAATTATGTAGTTTCAAAATGTATTTATTTATTTATTTTTTGTTTTTGTTTTTGAGACAGGGTCTCTGTTGCCCAGGCTGGAGTGCAGTGGTGTGATCTTGGCTCACTGTAGCCTTCACCTCCTGGGCTCAGGTGATCCTCCCACCTCAACCTCCCAAGTAGCTGGAACCACAGGCACACACCACCTGTTTATTTTTTGTATTTTTTGTAGAGATGGGGTTTTGTCATGTTGCTCAGGCTGGTCTCAAACTCCTGAGCTCCAATGATCTGCCTACATCAGCCTCCCAGAGTGCTGAGATTACAGGTGTGAGCCACTGTGCTTTGCCTCAAAAATTCTTTTGTAACTTTTTTCCCTTAAAAATTGCGATCCCATTGTGGTAAACATGCTGCAACTGGTTGTTATTTCTCTTTTGGACTAGAACAGTTTCTCAGAGGATTTGTTTTTTGTACTTGTTTTTTTGTTTTTAATTAATCTTGAACAGAACTAGCCCCTATAGAAAAAGATAAATAAAGGTGAGGCCCTGATAAGGAGATATTGGTGAAAGTACTGGGAAATAGAACAAATTTTATTTTTTAATGCTTTGTTTTTCTAACCCAGGGTGCTGCTATTCTAAAATTTAGCCAAGCTGTGCTTTGCACATTCATTTAATATAAAAAAGCAGTATTTGTCTTCACTGTGATGAGGAACTATATTTAGAGTTTTCCCAACCCACCCCACTTCACCTTGCATACCTTGCCAGCCAGCATTCAGCCTTATGACTTATGTTTGCTTCAAATTGAATTTGAGTCTAAGCTCAAAGGGCATGCATTTTTGTTTATGACTAAGGGCTGATCTCTGAAGTTAGTATAGTTATCAAACATTCCTCACATTCCATATGTCTAATTTTTAGTGCTTGGAGGATCTGGTGCTATGCCAGAGGAAATTAGAGGCTAGAGAGCACAAGGAAATACCACCGAAGAAAGTCTCCACGTAAGCTATAAAAGTTCAGTCGTATGTTTAAATAGCAAAGCAAAGACTAGGTATGGGATTGATTTGTGGCATGTTAGTGCCATTCTTTAGGCTGCTTAGGAACATTTCTTAGTTTTCTGTTATTTGATTCTTGAAATTCCAGCCCTGGAATTTAAAAAAATCTGTGGTTCTTTCAGTTTGTCCTTTAACTGTACTCAGGGCCAGGATGAGTAGTTTTTAAATTTTTAGAAATTTCTATTCATTTATCTTTTTGAGATGGAGGCTCACTCTTTCACTCAGGCTGTAGTGCAATGGTGCTATCTCAGCTTACTGCAACCTCTCTCAGATCTCCTGCCTCAACCTCCTGGGTATCTGGGATTATAGGTGCCTGCCACCACACCTGGCTAAGTTTTGTATTTTTAGTAGAGACAGGATTTCACCATGTTGGCCAAGGTGGTCTTGAACTCCTGACCTCAGGTGATCCACCTGCCTTGGCCTATCAAAGTGCTAGGATTACAGCCATGAGCTATCATGACCAGCCCTTTTATTTTAATTTTTGTTCTTTTTTATTTTTTTGAACCACTCAGACTGTATCCTCTCCTTCTTACTCTCTCAGGAGAAGAGAAGAATGATCATCAATGGCAAACGGCCGCTGCAGCCAAGCAACAAGGGCTAGCTTCACACTCAGGGGAGAATGCTGTGCCCCCTCCTCATGGAGGAGTTTTTCAATACTACAAAACAAATACTTGCAAAAGCTTTGTTCCCTAAGAGTGACTTACTGTGCAGTTGAAAGGGTCGTCAGTACAGATGTCGTGATCACCAGAAGATAGGTTCATTGAACATATGTTGAATGAACACCAGCCGTTGTTCTAGCCACTGAAGAATACAGTAGTGGACAAAATAAGTCATGGGGAGGTAGGAAGGAAGACTAGAGCAATAAAGGAGATAAATTCAGACATGATAATAGCATTAAAGAAATAAACTGCATGACATGATAGACAGTGACTACTTTAGATAGACTCATGCATTAGTCAGCTCTGCTGTGGTAATAAACAACCTGTAAATTTGTGACTTCCACAGGTGTCTCCTTCTAGCTCGTATTACATCATCAACTAGAGAATAAAGTGAAATGTCATGTAAGTCAAAAATCTCAAGGCTGAGGATCATGCATGGTCTGTGAAATTGTTTGGTGACTAAAAATGTGTTTAGAAAAAAATTCAAATTGGTCTTGGTGAAATATATACATAACACAAAGGAGTCAAATTAGATTTATGATAATAACTAGAAATAGAACCTTTGTAAATTTAATAGAAAACAATTTAATACAAAGATATCAAAGAAGAAAATTGTAGGGCCTTTGGTCAGAAGCTTTAAATGTTTATTATGCTACTTTGGTGTTTAACAAGGTTCAAGAATAAATAAGAAAGGATATTTTCTCTTCTTAATAAAGACAATATATATAAAAAGGTGAACATTTCTGTAGAAACAGACTGTAATAAAAATTGAATCTGAGTTTAAAAAGCCTTAGATGATGTTAGGAAAAAAAATCAGAGTAACATTTATGAACATGCATGTACATTTTTTGGATGTCTATAAATAGTCATCTTTGAAATGTTAAATGTTCCAGCATGTGCTTTTTCTCTGGCCTGAGAAGCTACAGGTGCACTGAGATTGACTGACTGACTCATTTACCTTCTCAAAACTTTTTTGGGAAGTAGTTAGACTTGGTTTAATTGTGTAGTAATCTGGCCAGATACCTCCATGATCTTCACATTCTGGAAGGCCTGTGCTTAACTAAATTTCTTCTTCACCTTGGGACCCTGGAAGATCACTGAGAGTCAAGGCTGGGAAACTCCATTAAGGTCAATTATGTAGAGATCTCTTAGTTAAAGACCAGGCCCTACTAACCACATTGCTATAGCATTAGGACATTTGTTCACTTAAATCCCACAGAAACACAATGTTCATGTGGCCAAACCAGCATACTTTCTTCTTGTGTTTATCCAGGCAAGATTAAGAGTTGAGATACACCGAAACAACAGAAGTTCACATTATGAACATTTTGAAATTTATTGTAAAATTCATTGATTTTTGTCTCTAAATGTAATATTAGCTGTAGACTGTAAAAAAGTTAAGATCAGGGCCAAAGTGGCTCCTGCCTGTAATTTCAGCTCTTTGGGATGCCAATGTGGGAGGATCACTTGAGCCCAGGAGTTTGAGACCAGCCTGGGCAACACAGTGAGACCCCATTTCTACCAAAACAATAAAAAATAAAAAAAATTAGCCAGGCATAGTGGCACATACCTATAAGTCCTAGCTTACTCTTGAAGCTGAAGCAGGAGGATCACTTGAACCCAGGAGTTCGAGGCTGCACTGAGCTATGATTATGCCACTGCACTCCAGCCTGGGCAACAGAACAAGACCCTGAAGTCCCTGAAGTCTTGCTGTGCTGCCCAGAGTCTCTTAAAAAGTAAAAATCAGAGGATGGAACTGAAGCACCAGATACTTCCTCACAAGCTATTAAGGCTGAGTTAGTTCTTTTAACTTTCCACTGACAGCAGCTGTGCCTGTCCGTTGACCAGCGAGCTTGCTGCTTGGGAGCTAGGACTCAGTCTGATCTAGCTGAGCTCTCTCTTTGGAAGCAGCAGGCTTCAGGGCTGTGGACCTGAGAACTGTAAGTAAGGCTAAGGCACCATGACTCCAAGTCCCCTTACTGCAGAAGCTGCATAGCTGGCAGTGCTTCGGAGGTTAACTTTATGAATCTGTGTCTGAGTAAAATTCTTGTCAGTATCTAACTTAGGGCTCATTCAAGGATATTCAGTACTGTGTTGTTTTGGATACAATTAAAATGTCTGTCATCAGTACCAGACTATATTGTAAAGGCTAAACTGTGGTCTAAGCTTATTATAAAAGATGCTCCCATGACATAAAATAAAATATAAAAAATGAGATACCAACATGAAAAGTCTCATAAATTGTTGAATGAAAAAAGTAAACCTCAGAACGATGCACATAGTATATGGCATTTTCTAGGCTCTATGTAGAGAAAGGTCTGGAAGAACATACACTGCTTTTGAAGAGAAGAGTGTGAGAACTGGAATGGGAGCTGGTAGTCAAAGAGATCTAGCATTATCTGTGGTATTTTAATATTTTACAAGGAGGGTATATTCATGTATTTTTAAATGAAAATCTTAAAAGTAAGATTTTTAAAACTATTTTCAAAAGACCACCAGCTGCTGTGTAGAGAATGGGTTATAGAAGGATTAGAGTGCAAATGTAACAACTAGTTAGGAAGTTAATCCAGGCAAGAGGTGCTAATAGGTTGGATTAGAGAGGTGGTGGTGGAGAGAAAAAGTTGTAAATGGGGCTGTGTTCTGGAGGGTGAGCCTGCAGGATGTTGCTGGGGAGGGAAGCATCAAGGATGACTGCCTCCCCGGTTGTGACGTGAGCATCTGGGTTGATGATGGTGCCGTTTTCCAAACTGAGGTCATTTGGAGGAGGAATGGGACTGGGGAAGTGGTCATGCGGGGAAAGTTGAGTTGTTTTTTATGAGTTGTTTGATATGACCATTAGATACCCTATTATAGATTGATCTGAGAGATGTTCTCTGATAAATCTGGACCTCTAAGGAAACGTCTGTCTGGAAATCACTCACTCACTGTTTTCTCTAGCAAACATTGAGTGCTATGTACCATGTATGTGCTTGGCATACAGAGATGAAAAACCACTAGGAACTCGGTGAACTGAACAGTAAAGTCAACTGAAAGAGTAAATTACAACCTTTTCATGATATAGTTGATGTTTTCTTTCTGCCTTCCTTTATACTCTTCTTCCATTCAAACATCATTTATTATGTGTTGACTATACATGAGGTGGGTATTAGGCATTGTGCTAGAGAGT
The DNA here is from genome assembly GCA_963573385.1 of Cacajao melanocephalus. Lineage (NCBI taxonomy): Eukaryota > Metazoa > Chordata > Mammalia > Primates > Pitheciidae > Cacajao > Cacajao melanocephalus. Next base: position 125,333 of record CAUYLG010006232.1, on the reverse strand, counting down.
GAGAAGAAGGCAGGGTCCCTGCCTTTGAGAAGCTCATAGTTTGGGCTAGAGGCTGAGTCTGAGTGTAGTAACATGCCTTAGGTGGCAGCTGATCCCTGTGGAGGTGGGATAAGGTTCATGCAGCACAATTGAGAATAGCATTTCTAGGTTAAATAGAATCAACATTTTAAAAAATATAAATATTTATTTTTATTTGAAGTTCTGGGGTATGTGTGCAGTAATGTGCAGGTTTGTTACATAAGTCAATGTGTGCCATGGTGGCTTGCTGCACCTGTCAGTCCATCACCTAGGTATTAAGCACAGCATGCATTCACTGTTTCCCCTAACGGTCTCCCTTCCCCCACCCGGAATCAACATTTTAATGGTTTTTTAACACTGCCAAATTGTTTCTTAAAAGGACTGTATTGAGTTACAAAGTCACCAGCAATAAATGAAAGTAGCTGATGCCCCACATCCTCACCAGAGTGAGTTTCATCACTAAGACAAAGCAAAACAGTGGGAAGCAGTGGCTCATACCTGTAATCTCAGCAATTTGGGAGGCCAAGGAGGTCGGATCACTTGAGCGTAGGAGTTTGAGATTACCCTGGGCATTAGACCTCCCTTTTTTCCTACAAAGGAAAAACTAAGAAATTCAGCCAAGCATGTTGGTGTGCACCTGTAGTTCCAGCTCCCTGGGTGGCTGAGGTGGGAGGATGGCTTCAGCCCTGGAGATTGAGGCTGCAGTGAGCTGAGCCATGATTGTCCCACTGCACTCCAGCCTGGGTGGCACAGTAAGACCCTGTCTATAAAAACAAACAGAACTTGATACTTTAATAGGCTTAAATTTTAGCCTCATTATTTTATTGTATTTGGCATTTCTTTTTATTATTAGTGATGTTTAACATTTTCTCATGCTTTTATTATCTTTTGTGAAAATACTTTATTCACTTAGATTCTTGGCATTATTATATACTTGTTACTCCTTTTTAAAACCAACTTATTGAAGTGAAATTCACCTAATGTAAATTAACCATTTAAAAATGATCAATTCATTAAGTACATTCACAGTGTTGTGGAACCAACCCCTATATTTAGTTTCAGAACATTTTCACCACTCCTCCAAGGTACCCACTAAGCAGTTTCTATTTGTCCCTCTCCTTGTCACCAGGCAACCATTAATCTACTTTCTGTTTTTATGGATTTGTGAACTAGATATTTCATATAGTGGAATCATATAACGTGTCACCTTTTGTGCCTGGCTTCTTTCACTTAGCATAATGTTTTGGAGGTTCATCCATATCGTAGCATGTATAAGTACTTCATTGCTTTTTATGGTGGACTAATATTCCATTTCACGTACATACCATAATTTTTTATCCATTCACCTGTTGATGGGAATTTGGGCTGTTTCCATTTTTTGGCTGTTATGAATAATGTAGCTGTGATCATGCACACACATGTACTTATTCAAGTACCTATTTTCACTTCCTTTAGAAGTAAACCTAGGAGTGGTATTGTGGGATCATATGGTAATTCCATTTTAACGTTTTGAGGAATTGCAAAACCATTTTTACAGACGCTGCACCATTTTACCTTCCCACCCACAATGTACAGGGTTCCCATTTCTCCACATCCTTGTCAGCACTTGTGTCTTGTGTATATGTTTTTTTAATGATAGCCGTTATAGTGGGTGTGAACTGGTACTTGACTGTGGTTTGATTTGCATTTCCATAATAACTAATGATGTTGAGTACTGTTAATATTTGTGAGAAAATGAAGGAAAAAGAAAGTCTTACTCTTGAAGTTATTTTCAAATTAGTTAAGTATCCTTTGAAGAAAGGAAATGTTTACATAAAATTAAGTGAAGTGTCCTATTCCAAATTTGAGGACTGTTAAGCTATTAATTCTGTTTAAATATTTCATCGTTTTTGTAACAGAGGTACTTCTAAAATACAGTCTTTTGCCTCCAGGTTTGTTTGTAGCTTGTTTTCCATTTTTCCGTCACCTGGTTGGATTAGGGATCCAACCTAATTTATGCCTTTTAAACAATAGCGCTCAAAGTGAACTTCTGGTTGGTACCTGAAGTTTACTGATCAGTATTACCTCAGAACTTAGAGATATAAATCCTCAGGTCCTTCCCATGTCTAATGAGTTAGAAACTTTGAGGGTGACCCCAACAGTCTGTGTTGTTTTTTCAGTTGAGTCAGATCGGAGGTACATGTAGGTGTCAGAACCGCTACTGTAAACCAAGATTCTTAGGTTGATTCTATGATAAACAGCCCTTGTGGGAATTGTAATTCACAATGTTGGTGTCATTAGCACCAAATTTTTTTAGCTTAAATAGTCAGACGATATGAACAATTAAGTTGAAATCATGTTATGACCTTCTATTTAAGAAAGAATAAATCATATAGTTTTACCTAGAAACTGCTATTCAGTTTAAAAATCATATAAAAAAGAGGAAAGTATTTTTCAAAAGCTACATTTGATCTTTTGCCAAATACTGAAGTAATTTAAGAGGCACATACCCGTGATGTATGTTTTTCCTTTTATTTGTACTTTTTCGATTTTTTCGGCCTTGCTTTTCATGAGCTATGTTTCCTTTTATTTGTGACTAGACTTTATTTCTTACTACTTCAAAGCCAACATTATGAAGGTTTTTAGTGTGAAGGCCAATGCGGCAGAGATGTTGACTGGAGAGAGAAGTGTGCGTGACCCAAACACAGGCTTATTTGAAGAGGAGTGTTTTTTTTTCCTGTACAGGCTATTCAAATGGAAAAAGTATATCTACTTTGCAGAGTTTTATGAGGATTTAACTCACACATTTATGTATATTAGAGCATGTGTGATACATGATAAGCATTCAGTAAGTGTTTTATATTATTAGTATAATTGCTGTATGTAAAATTTGACTTTTTCTTTAACATAGGATATCGTAAGCATTGAAGCTTTTGCAAATAATATATCTGGATCTCACAACCCAATGCATGAACCATGTGCCCTTTCAAAGGCAAATCATCCACAAGTATTGTCTTTCAAGAGTGTATTCATGAAGTAACCATAGAATTAAGTGTTAGATGGCAGAGGGGAAATTCTATGATAGGGCCTCCTAAAGTCCTCCTGTTTAAAGCCTCTAGGTTAGGATGAGGGAATGGTTAGGAATGGTTAGTAAGTGAATGGCAAAAGAAGAGTCAGAGGGTTTGAGGAAAGGCTTTTTTTGTTTTGTTTTGTTTGGGATGGAGTCTCTCTTGCTCTGTAGCCCAGGCTGGAGTGCAGTGGTGTGATCTCGACTCACTGCAACCTCTGCCTCCTGGGTCCTGGTTCAAGCAATTCTCCTACCTCAGCCTCCTGAGTAGCTGGGATTAACAGGCACGAGCCACCAACGCCCAGCTAATTTTTGTATTTTTTAGTAAATATGGGGTTTCACCATGTTGGCCAGTCTGGTGTTGAACTCCTGACCTCGTGATCCACCCGCCTCGGCCTCCCGAAGTGCTGGGATTACAGGCATGAGCCACCGTGCCCGGCTGAGGAAAGGCTTTTTTAGGGGAGGGGTGATTGAATATATTTATAGACTGAAGGAGAAAAAACCATATGAGAAGAGATAAGTATCAGATGATAAGAGATGGAATGAGACTGCAGAGTAGAGAGGAGCAGCTGGGGTAATGGCAGGAGACTGGCAGGCTGGAGTGGAGGAGGGATGTGAGACATGCAGAGAGGAGTGGGGCGTGTGGGTCTGGGGGAGCAGCCCTGGGAGACAAGACAGTTGTGTTCAAATATTTGAAAGTCCATGATACGGAGGAGGTAGCAAACTAGTTCTCTTTGGTACCAGGTGACAAAACTCATGCCAGCTGTAGGAGGACCAGACCCAGGACCAATATAGGGGAGAATTGTCTGAAGACCCAAGCAGGTACAAAGATGACATGAATAATCTGAAGAAATGATCCTGGCTAGGCTACCTAGTTATGTTTCTTGCCAGCTCTGTAGCACTGGATGAATCGTTTAAATGCTGGAGCAGCAGTCTCCTTCCTAACCCATTGCACCAGGCTAAGGGCCTTCCTGGCCAAGTCCTAGTGTGACAAGTTAGTTATCTGCCTAGCTGTCCTCACCTTGGCTCTCTGGGGCAAGGACCAAGTCCTCTCCTTGTTATATCCCCCTGTGCACACAGGGTCTGAAACACAAGACTCTGTGACATGTGTTTTATGTTTCCCATAAAACAAAAATTCTGGATGTGTCATATACAGAATTAAATCTGTAGAAAATGGGAATAGCAATACCCATTTTGAAGGATTGTTGTTAGGGTTAAATGAGATAACATATGAAACAACCTTGCATAATTCTTGGAACATAATAGACAACTAATAAAATTAGTTTCTTTCCTTTCTGAAAAAATCAGTATGTCATAAAATGATATTCAAGATATTGAGTAACTGTTCTAATGAACAATAATATAAGTTTCCAGATACCTAAAAGGGCTTATGGCAGGAAGAATATGGGAGTGAGGCTAGATTGGAGCTTCCAGATGTTGCCCAGTCTATTTTTTTGTCTTTAGGTAAAAGCGATTTCAGGAAGAGATGATTCTCCCCACTGTGACTTGTGCGTTTTTTGTTTTGTTTTGTTTTGTTTTTGAGACAAGAGTCTCGCTCTGTTGCCCAGGTTGTAGTGCCGTGGCACGATCTTGGCTCACTGCAACCTCTGCCTCCGAGGTTCAAGCAATTCTCCTGCCTCAGCCTCCTGAGTAGCTGGGATTACAGGTGCCCACCACCACGCCTAGCTAATTTTTAAAATTTTAGTAGAGATGGAGTTTCACCATGTTGGCAGGCTGGTCTCAAACTCCTGACCTCAAGTGATCTGCCTGTCTCGACCTCCCAGATTGCTGGGATTACAGGTGTTAGCCACCACGCCTGGCCCATTGTAACCTGTTCTAATATCTAATCTTTATTTTTGGAAATTCTGTCTAATATGACTTCTCTGTAATAATTTAAGCTAATTTCCTCACAGACATGGAACTAATCTCATTACTATTTGCTGAAGTGGTTTGTATAATTTTTTTTAAAGCCATTTTTTTCTAGTTGCTTCCATCCACTCTTTCCTATTATTCTCCTTTGTTTGTTTCTTTGTGTTGTTAGTTTCCCTATCTATTACTAGATAGAAGTTGTTGGCCCGGTGCGATAGCTCACGCCAGCACTTTGGGAGGCCGAGGCAGGCGGATTGCCTGAGGTCAGGAGTTTGAGACCTGTTTGGCCAACATGGTGAAACCTAGTCTCTACTAAAAATACAAAAAAATTAGCTGGGTGTGGTGGCGTGCGCCTGTAATTCAAAAGTGATCTCAGGATCACTTGCTTGAACTAGGGAGGTGGAGGTTGCGGTGAGCTGAGATTGCGCCACGGCACTCCAGCCTGGCTGTCAGAGCGAGACTCTGTCTCAAAAAAAAAAAAATTGTTTTGAGGAAACTAATTGACATCATTATAAATGAAGATTGTTTTAGGACTATAGAAAGATTTCTAGTACTTTATCTTTGCTTTAAAATTCAAATTGTGAAACACATCTTTACTTCCTTCCTGTTCTCTTAGAGCAATTCAGTAATGTTTCTGTGAGCAGATTCTATAGTAATCATAGGAAGTTGACAATATGAGCACTGCTTTGTGTTAGCTAAATGATGAGAACAACAGATGCTACAAAGTAAAAGTAACTGTTAAGACTTTTAATGTTTGTGCTAAACTATATATTTGGGAGCCTCGGAATTGTGGCAAGAGTTTTAGTAACCTGAAATGATTTTTTCGAGTGCTTATTCATTTAGTGCAATTAGCACAAAGTCAGTTTTTCTGGAGTTGTGCTTGTGGACACACAGTATTCACCATCATGTAATTATGAAGTGAACAATTATATCACTGTGTGTCATCTCATGTCACAGGACAGGTATCTGTGCGTTGACAATAAATATTAAATGTAAAAGAATGATACAGTGCCAACAAGGAGAGGAAATATGATGCAGAGTTAAATTTTGTATATAAATGTTGGCAAAGTGCTTCAGTAAATTACCATTTTCTTCACATTAGGCATGGTGCAAAGGAAGACTTTTTAAGTAAAGAGAAATCTCTGGAATTCAGCGTAAAGACTCTAGTTAATTTCAGGATTTGTTGTTGTTGTTGTTGCAAGTTGTTGCTCCTTTGCAGGGAACCAACAAAAAACAGTCTCTATTTGTTACTTACTTAACATCAATGGAAGCTTGAATGTGTAAGAGATTCCTTGTGTACAACAAGAGGAAGAAATTTAAAAGTTAATTAACGTTTCAGTTCACTGTATTTGTTTTAATGTATGTTGTTTGTAATTTTGGAATACATCTGTTCTTTTTGCTTTGTGTTACTTTGTAGTACATCATAATAATATTTTCTTTTTATCAGGATAGTACCATAATTGGGTGCTTAATTTGTTTGGAATCTGAGAATGTTATTCTATTTATATTTTATAATTTGCATAAAAATTCAATTCTAAAATTTTAATATTTACAAACATGTATGTAATGGTTTTACTTATTGATAGAGTGTAGAGAAAAGATACATATTTATCCATATATAGAAAATAAAGTATTAAATTGATATTTGAAGTAACACTGCAAAGAAATGTTTATATTAAACATTTTAGGAGTGGAATTTTCTGAATTTTTCAGAGTTCACAATTACATGTATACCTATAGATGTAATTCTAATCTTAAAACAGTGACAGATAAATGCTTATCTAACCAGTTAGTGGAACAAACTGGAAGTTCCAAATGTAATCAAGTTACTATTAACTTGTAATCATAGCACATGCTCTGAAGCTTTTATAAGTCCTTATTCAAAAGCAATAAATATATTCCTGTCATACTCATGCTTAAGCAGATTGAATTGGTGCCCGGGTAATACTAGTCTAATATTTATCTTTTGTCACTTAAAGTTAACGTTCTCATGTTTCCTCCTTCTTCATTTCTTTAGGATTCATGTGCCTTTTAGACAGCATTGATAAAGGAGTTAGTGAAAGAGAATCACCAAACAATGATACAGAGTGTGTCGCTGCACAGAAGCTCTTATCTAGTTGCTTTATTGAGGTAGTCAAAGAGACCATGTATGTAGACAAGGAGGTGCCCTAGAATATAGGGATTTTTGATATGGTGTCTCATTCTTTGTCAAAAGAAAAATCAATTTTCCTGGGCAGTTTTTGATACAAGACAGAATTTGAGCACAATTCTAAGAATAAAAAATTTTTGCATTTGAACTCAGATTGAGTTCAGATACACTCCATGTTTACAAAGAAAACATGGCAAGTTGACATATTTAGGCACGTTGCTTAACATGGTTGAGATTCATTTTACTCATCTGTCATATATCGAAGCTTACCATTTCTTGGGCTGTTTAGTTTTCATCTAAACTTAATCGTCCTCTTACCACCTTAAAAAAATAGGAAACTAGGGCTTTTAAGGCTAATAATTTGCTTTAGGTTGTATAGTGAGTAAGTGGAAGAATAAATATTTGAGCCCAGTTCTCTTTGATGCCAAATTTCAAGCTCTTAACTTCTAAGCCCATGGTTCACACACTTAGTGTGCAGCAGAATTACCTGGAAAGCATACATTTCTGGGACCTAGAGTTTCTCATTCTACAATAGGGCTCAAGAATTTGTATTTCTTTCTTTCTTTTTTTAATCATTTTAGTTTTTCTAGAGACAGGGTCTCACTCTGTTGCCCAAGCTGGAAAGCAGTGGTGCAATCATGGTTCACTGCAGCGTTGAACTCCTGGCCTCAAGTGATGCTCCCACCTCGGCTTCCCAGAGTGCTGAGATTACAAGCATGAGCCACTGTGCCTGGCTATTTTTTTATATTTTGTAGAGAGAAGATCTCACTGTGTTGCCCAGGCTAGTCTTGACTCCTGGTCTCAACCCATCCTTCTGCCTCAGCCTCCCAAAGTGTTGGAATTACAGGCATGAGCCACTGTGCCCAATCAGAATTTGTATTTATAACCAGGTCCAGATGTTGATGCTGCTGGTTCTGGGAACTGTATTCTGAGAACCACAGTTCTGTACTGTGCTACCTGATTTGATTGCTCTGAGGGATAAATGAGAGAATTCACATATGCTTGTGTTAATAATCACTGACATTTATTGACTACTTATAACGTCTTGGATGCTCTTCCAAGTTAAATTCTTCTTATCCTGAGTTTAATTTTAGTAGCCAGTTAAATTGTAGGGAGAGTATATAAGAGTATAATGACCACTCAAAAGAGAAGGAAACTGAGGTAGGAAGAGGTGCCCAGTACGTGGTCTCACAGTGAGTCAGTGGTAGAGCGGGTTACCCTCATTGTTGCTTCTGTCTGCTGATCTAGTTTGGAAGGCCAGTGTTGTCTTTGGAGCCATCCCCAGAAAGAGAGATTTCATGCTATGGGAAGACTGAGAGAAAAGTAGACCAGTCCTTTCATCTATTGGTGTTTTGTGTCCTTGGAGGCCTGGAAAAAAAGAATTTTCCTCCTTTTTATATCATTCTTCAGCATTCTGAAGGGTGGGTGATGTAGTTTGTTATTCTGATGGATGAGGTGATTCTGAAAATGACCTATATTTCAATTGAACTATGAGATCTTTGATAGTCATTAGCATGGATAAAAGAGATTCCAGGAGATTTTCTATGTAAGAACCATGCTAGTGGTGCCAGTGCATTAAATTAGAAAATGTGTTGACTGTTGGTGGTTGCACTCCAGCGAGGCATCTGTGGTGTTAACCTGCCGATGGCTGCTCCGGCAGCGAAGGAGAATCTCAAAAGCAAAATGCAAGGATGTGAGAAAAAAAAATTTATTGTAATTAAGTCTGAAACCTGTGCTCTGCTTAGGAAACTATGTAGTTTCTTAATTAGTTTTAAAGAGAAAAGTCCTACAGAGAAAGCGTCTTAAAGAAAAAATGGTCTTAAGCAATTTCAGAAGATGAGATCACATTGATATGTGAATGAATACTTTATGTATTTGGTTCAGTTACAGATTTTGTTGGGTGACTGTTATGTACAAGATACTTACAAAAAATTTATTTTTCCTCTCAAGGAGAACTTATAGTAGACTTCACAGTTGAGTGTTTTAGTTAGTTTATGTAGGAGCATTCAGTCTGAAATGGGTGTAACCTGATGCAGATCTTGTGTCAAAGCTACCGATAGGATTTTCATGATACCAGTATTTGAACCCTGGGACCCATTTTTCTTTTTATTGGGGTATCTGTTTCACTGCAGAGCTAGAGCTAGATCCCAGGCTTCCTGACTGTCAGCTTGGCGTTTTCCCTGGCTTAGGATGTCTTTATTTATTTATTGTATAGATTTATCTCCAAATATTAGGGAGCGAACTTTCAAAAGGGTATTATGACTTATCCTACTTTTTTGGATATATACCTCTGTATTTTATCCTTTTTTTTTTTTCTTTCTTTAAGATTTTAAATGCAACCTAGACACTTAACTTGTGGTTAGGGTGCTGAATTTTGACATATGCAGTTTGATGGAAAGAATCACTGTGTGTCTATTCTGGTTTGTTGTAGGTTAACGAAGCCCTTGTCATTTGCTGATTGTGTTGGGGATGAGCTGCCATGGGGATGGGAAGCAGGGTTTGACCCTCAGATTGGTGTCTACTACATCGATCACATCAACAGTAAGTTTTCCTTTTTGGTAAAAGCAAACATATCAGAAAAGCAATCCCTAAAAACCTAGTCACACAAAAGATAAACATTTTACAAAGTGAATTTCCTTATTTTAAACCGCATTTTCTTAGTGACTAATATTTAACTGAAATACGTTTCTTGGTATTTGGAACATGTACATAGGGTTGTCCTTATGGGGATGGAGAGGGAGAAGGAGTGTCTGACCCATGTGCCTCTGTGCCTGCCTGCCTGCCTGCTGAGGAATGAGGATTGTCCTTTAGCACAGGTCTCGGAGCCTGTGGGGATCAGAGCTGTTGGGCTCCTCTTTCCATGGCCACTGCACCTTCTTACTGGGCTCCTCCTTTCCTTATGTTTGCCACAGAAAGACTTGGGCATTGACACAGTGTGGTTTCTGGCCTGGGATTGGCCCTCATCAGTGGCTGTGAAAGACAGCATAGCTGGGAAAAGCCCTAAACCCCTTCCTTCTTTCTGTTTGCTGATTTCTTTGTCGTTGGAAGGGGAAAACCTCTTGTTTTAACAGCTTTTAAATCTCTCACGTCTCTGACATGGTAAGTCTACAGCAGAGGATTACTGTGGCTGTGAATGACTTTCAAAAACACATACTTTGAAGTATTTTTTATATTTGTGTGTGTTTGTGTGTGTGTGTTTATATAAACATCTAGCTCTCTACTTTAAAATTTTATTCAGATGATAGCATACAATGCTTATTTATTTTACTTATTCACTTAAAGATAATTATTTTTATAGATTTTGGAGAATACATAATGAATTTATTCCTTATTATCTTATTCCTTTTAGATCTGTTCTTATATTTACGATTTGTATATGCAGTACTCTGTAATATCTTTAGGAACAATACCACTGTAGCAAAGGGTTTCATTTGATACTCACTCATTAGTGATGGCTTGCAGCTGCCCTTGTGTAGCTAGATGATGTGTTTCTCAAGAGGTCAAAAAGGCCTGTATTATTGGCTGTGAGGCACCATCTTCCAGGTGGGTGAGATAGATGGGCAGAAAGGAGGGTAAGCTCTCTAAAGTCCAGTGAGCACATACGGTCATTGATCTGTTTTAATAGAACACCTGTCATACACAGTTTGGGAACCAACTTTTGTGTGTACTGTACATTGTTAGTTCAACACAAATACAAATTTCTACAAGTTTCTACAATTTGTTGCTTCAGCCTCTTTTATATTACCAGAAGAAATGTGACTTTTTTGTAGAGATATTATCTCTTCTTGAAAGTTTCTAAAAGTTCTGTGAAGAATTAATGATTATGTTTTTAAATTAGCTTTTAATTTTGTGTCTTCTAATAAATGTTTATTGATATACTGTATATACCAGGTTTTGTTGTGTATCAGTAATTGACACCCAAATGTCTTCTGTAATGGTGAAATGAACTAATTTTGGTAAAATTAAGTTCATTTCAAGCACTGTCTCACCCTTATGTCATTGCAAATAAACAATTCAGTGAAATGTCTGAAATGTATTAGCTATTTAACTCTTACTTCTGTACTTGCGTTAGATGAGTAATTACGTAGCTTTCTTTCCTTAAAGTAGTATTTGGGAAACCAGAAACCAGCCTTGCCATCCTAAGTCAACAGAAATAAGCTCTCTGTACCAACATGAGAAAACGAATCCTCTCACCTACAAACTCTTTGGTATCTAAACCAACCTTCACCGCTTTCTCCTCTTTCTCAGTGAAAGAGGCATTCCTCTGGATACCACCACCCCTACAGATATCTCTTAATAACTTTTCTATTTCATCCTTCTTTCCTGTTTCGTATCTTTACTAGTTATTTCCTGATTTTAAAACGTTCTTCCACCATTTCGAGTAATAAATTATTTTGTCTTAATATATAAACACTGGAAACTCTCAAAACGAAACCAAAACCACAAAAGAAATACAGACAGATGGCATTAAACTCCTTTCTTCACCCTCTCAAAACCATCCTTCAACCAAAATCCCTCACCAGCTTTGGTTGTCTCCTCTTCCCTTCACAGCCAGACTTGCCGAAAGCTGTAGTCTGCAGGAACTCCGCTTCCTCCATTATTCTCCATCATCTCACAGAAACTGTTCTTGCTGAGGGCACCTGAGACCCCACGATGTAGTCTGGATATTTGTCCCATCTAAATCTCATGTTGAAATGTAATCTCCAGCGTTGGAGGTAGGGCCTGATGGGAGGTGATTGGATCATGGGAGTGGATTTCTCATGATGGTTTAGCACCATCCCCTTGGTGCTATCTTCACTGTGGTGAGTTCTCACATGGTCTGGCTGTTTAAAGGTGTGAGGCATCTTCCCCTTGCTGTCTCGCTTCCTCTCTCACCACATAATGTACCTGCTCCCACTTTGCCTTCTGCCTTGAATAAAAGCTCCCTGAGGCCTCCCCAGGAGCCCAGCAGATGCCAGGGCTGAACTTGTACATCCTGCAGAACCGCGAGTCAATTAAACCTCTTTTTAAAAAAAATAAATTACTCAGTCTCAGGTATTCCTTTATAGCAAGGCAATAAGGGTCTAATAGAACCCACAGACTATCAAATCCAAACAACACTGTAGTCTTGTCTCTGTGACTTGTCACTGTTATTCCCTCCTGCTCTTTATTCGTTGGATTTTGTGACACAGTTCACATACCTGACTGCACCTGCCCACCCTTCTTTTACCTGTTCCTTCTTCACCTGGACCCGCTGCCAGGATTTCTGTAATAGTCTTTTGCTGTTTGCATGCTGCAGATCTCCTTGGGTGATAACTTTAGTTACTTCCTTCAGGCTGCTGGCTGCCACATCTAAGTCTTTCTCAGAGTCCAGATGCATATGTTCTATTGCTTGCTAGAAGGCTCTCCCAGTCTGCTTGGACTGGGCTCTCCTTTTTCATCTCTTGCCCTGTCTGGCACTGGAGATTCTAGGAGTACCCTGTACCTTCTTGGCTGGCTGCCTTTCTTTGCATCCATGGAATCTAGCCTGAACACTCTCTGCACAGGTCCTAGACCTTCTTCACTGAAGGCTGCATCCTTCTAGGAGTGGTCTGCTCGGGTGCCACTGCTTCTCATAGGCCTTCTCTGATACCTACCCCTCCACAGGTCCCATCACATTCTGGTTGAGTGCGCCTTCCAGATATTTCTGGAGGACCAGGTGCATAGGGATTTTTTAAAAAGCATTGTCATATTGCATTTATATTATTTTTTGTATGTTTTCCTCACTAAATTATGAACCTCTTGAGGGCACTGACTGCATCTTTTATGTTTTCATCGCTGGGTGACTAGTATAATGATAAACTCTTAAAATGTTAGAAGAGCTTTATTGCTTAACTCAGCAATCAAAAGCTTTCTGTTCTTATTTAAAGGAATTAAAGTACACTTCAAATATAAACTATGCTTCAGAAAGCACCATTTTGAATATTTTAAAACTTCACTATTAGAATATAAAATTTAAGTCTACTATTTTGCTTTAATGGTAATGGTATTCTAGTGGTCTGATGTACCCAAATTACCAGCAGCAAATAGTTCACCCACTGAAAATGATCTGGTCCATTGTCTCATTAATCTTCAAGACATGCTTGTGAGGTAGTTTAGGAAGCAAATGGTAGTATCTTCTCAAACAGCTGTTCCACACATATGTTGTGTTTTGACATTGTATGGTTTCAGCATCATTTTCTCATTATTTAAATAAAAAATGAAATAAGAAATGTTTAGCTGTGTAATACTGTTTGTAAGAAACACTATTGAATATTTAGAAGTAAAAGATTTGACCTTGACAGTAAAAGTTATTTTGGGCCGTTAAGTGTCTTATGGTCACATTCACCTTTCAGTGGGTATGTGTGGAGTGGGGATATAGATATCAATGAGGGATGTTTGTAACTAACTAGAAGGTAATAAGGAGGTATGATTTGTAAGGTTTTGATGTTATTAATACAACCGGAAGTAAATCACTTTTTGGTAGAGTCAGAGTTGTACCATAGTTTTTTTTCTTTCGTTTAGTAGTTGAGGTTTCATACACATACACAAAAATGCACAGATTTTAAGCATTTATTTTGGGTGGACTTTGACATATGTGTAATCTTTTGTAATTTGCCCCTGCATCAAGGTACAAACTTCTTTTGTCACCCTAGTAAGTTCTATCTTGCCCCTTTCTACTCAGACATTGTTCTGATTTCTGTAACCATAGCTTAGTTTTATCTGTTTTGGAACTTCATATAAAAGGATGTATTCAGTTTTGGGAATAATTCTTTCAGCGTGTTTTGCAGTTTGCAGCTGTAGTTCCACCTGCTTGGGAGGCAGTTTGTACCTGCGGTCCCACCTACTTGGGAGGCTGAGGTGGGTAGATCTCTGAAGCCCGGGAGTTCAAGGCTGCAGTGCGCTATGATCACGCCACTGCACTCCAGCCTGGTTGACAGAGTGAGACCGTGTTTCAAACATAAACAAACAAAAAGTACTGGTGTATAGGAGAAAAGTAGAAAATATAGATAAATAAAAAGAAGATTGGGAGGCCGAGGTGGGTGGAACATGAGGTCAGGAGTTTGAGACCAGCCTGGCCAAAATGGTGAAACTCCCTCTCTACTAAAAATACAAAAATTAGCTGGACGTGGTGGTGTGTGCCTGTACAGTCCCAGCTGCTCGGGAGGCTGATGCAGGAGAATCATTTGAACCCGGGAGGTGGAGATTGCAGTGAGCTGAAATTATGCTCCAGCCTGTGTAACGGAGTGAGACTCTGTCTCAATAAAGAAAAATTGTCTGTGTTCATACAACCCAGTGATAACTAAGTATTCTAAATCTTTTGATGTGTATCCTTCCAGACTTTTTATATTGATACACACATGCATCAATACAGTTTTAAAAACTTACTTTGTTTTTATTTTTTTGAGGTAGAAATGGTGTTGCCCACGCTGGTCTCAAACTGGACCACAAGCAATCCCCCTGCCTCACACACAGTTTTAAATGTATTTTACCTCTCAAATGGGGTTATATTGTATATACTGTTTTATAAACTTTTTCATTTAATGTATAATTTTCATCAAAAATTTTTTTTGCACCATCATATCTATTCTTTTGATAATGGAACCTCACATTTCTATCATGATTTTTGTAGAATATAGTTAAGATCCTTTGAAGCTGAGCATGGTGGCTCTTGCTTGCAGTCCCAGCTACTCAGGAGGCTGAGAGGTGGGAAGATCGCTGGAGCCCAGGAGTTCAAGGCTAGTCTTGGTAACATACAAGACCTCATCTCTTAAAAAAAAAAAAATCCTTTAGTGCTCTTTCATAAAACCCTTCCGTGGCACATTATTGCTTACAAAATGATTTTTACATTCTTTTACCGGACATTCAAGAGATCATAGGCTCTTCCTTCTTGGAGTATTGGTAAATAAATGAGAGTGCATAGTGAAATAAGGAAAGGACCATCACCATGCTAGGAGAACACAGGGAAATAAGAAGACACACCCTATCCATTCTGAAGAGTATAGCCATGGCTACTTGGAGAAAGTGCTTTAAGCTGACACCCAAGAGATGCTGAGTTAACCGGGCTGGAGAAAAAGAGGGTGGGGAAGAAGGAGGACCACGAATAGATTCAAAGGTCTCAAGAGGCTAAAGGAAGCAGGACTTGAGGAAAGACATGCAGGAAATTCAGTGCAGCTGAAGGCTGGTGTGACCGGGGTAACCGGAGGTTTTGGCTGGAGCAGGAAACAGGCCAGGTTCTCTTGTTGGGAATCTTTCAAAGCTGTCTTTAAAAACTGCCTGTTCCATGGAACTGTACTCTTTTCAGCCAGAAGAAACCCATTTGTCTCTAAACTGCCATGGCACTTAGCCATTCTTCACTCAGGGCACTAATCATGTTCTACGTATATGTGTGTCACTATTTATTCTACATTTTGTAAGTTCCTTGGAAGGAAGGATCATGCCTGAGTATCTTATTTTCCCTATTGCATGTAGTAGATGGTAAATAATTGTCTGTAGAAATTAATGGACAAATAATAGATAAAAATAGCAGATGCTTTATAAAAAGGAAAATAAGGAAAGTTACTTACGTTCATTTGATTTATTCTTCCTGAGCACAGTAGGGAGAATAGAAATATGCCTTATAGACAAAAATAATCTTCCTTTGAAGAGTCTAATGTTATCTTCCACGATAAGCTCTTGTAACTCTTGTGTTCTCTACCTATAAAGTTCCACATCTATAAAACTGATGGAATGTGAATGCCCTTGAGGTATACGACATTTTAACAGTATGTAATATACTATTTCTTTCGTAGAGTAGACAACAGCAAATTACATTATAACACCATGATCTCCCAAGGCCACTAGGTCTTAATAAAAAATACCACATTTGTATAATATACTTGAGTATTTACATTTAGTAAATAATCTTCACAAATCTATTCTACAAATATAACGATGGATATGAAGCAAAATCCTGCTTTATGAAGCCTTCTTCTGAGGTGCCTTTGGGAAGCCTCTTGTAGTTCATATCTGAACTGTGCAATATTTCAGAAATGTTAATGCTTCCCACTGACTGTCTTGTAATGTGCAGTGTTTAAACCAGTCTACCAGAGTTTTTCCTGACCTATCTGAGACAAATGCTGGTAGTTTATTTCCATTGTTATTATTGCACTTTATTCATTTAAGTGTCAACAGTGTTTTGTGGCATTTTAGCCATTGACAAATATTTTATTGAAATATACTGTGTCCCCAGCATGGAGGGAAATACGATCGGCTCAAACCTCAAAAGATTGAGAGACAACTGAGAGTACATATCTTATAATTATTATAACTTAAGAACATTTCAGATTTTTAACATACATTTTTAATTTTTATTATCTCTTTTTTTCATTAGTTTATTAATTATATATCTCATCCTCACAAATTGTCCCAAAATTTAGTGGTTTAAAGTAATATTTATTATCTCATGTCTTCTGTGGGCCATGAATCCAGGCAGGATCCTCTGGCTCAAGGTCTCTGTCATGGCTTGCAATCAAGGTGTCTGCCAGGCTGCAGTCACCTCAAGGCTTGACTGGAGGAAGATTTGCTTTCAAGCTACTCATATGGTTGTTGGCAGGATTCATTTCCTTGTTGGCTGCTGGCCAGAGGCCTCCCTCATTCCATGCCATGTGGGTCTCTCCATAGGACAGCTCATGTGGCAGCTTGCTTTGTTAGAGCCAAAAAGCCAGAAGAACCAGGGAGAGAGAGAGTAAGCAAGACAACAGAACAGGCTTTTGTAACCTAATCTCAGAAGTAATATCTTGTCACTTAATCTATTTTCTGTTCATTAGAAGCAAGCCATTAGATCTCGCCCATACTCAAAAGGCATGAATTACTAGGAAGTGAGGATTATTGGGAGCCATCTACAGTTTTGAAAACTTTTCAAGACCACACATTTATCTTTGTTAGAGGCTGAGTTCTATACTTTGAGGCAGGTTGCATTCACATATATAAATATTGGAAATAGATATAGGTATTAAATATTAGGATAATCAGAGACCTGAGTTATAATGAATATTTAAACCCGAGAAGTTTGGACTCTTGTTTGATCTCTGCCTATCTCCCACATTCTCCAGATGGCTGGGCTGCCTTGTGGTGTTGATGTCCTTGAAGATTCTTAGCTGGAGGGTTTGTCCATCCTGGACTGTTCTCTTCTACATCTCTTGTTTAGACATCAGCTGCTCTAGCATGCAGTTTTTTGTTTTTGTGTTCACAGTTAGGTGAGATATAAATCTTTTGCATATTTAAATATTTGCATCTTTAAAATTAGTGTTTAAAATACTACTTTAGAGAAAGCTCAACTTTAGCCAGTGAATGTGAAGCAAAAGCTCTAGGTCTGACGCAGTGGTTGCATTGTGCCTGTCCAACTCAGGCCATTTTGTTCATCACCCAGGGCTTCTCTTGGCCCTAAAAAGACCCAGGCTTCACAGCCTGAACCACTTTAGTTTAGAGTCATCCCTTATCCCTAGTTGCCAGGTTAAACATCCGTAGAACCAGTCTGGTCTCTAGAAATTCCAGTGGGCCAAGTCAGATGCCCTCAGATTATTCTCTAGGGTTTGACTTGTTGTAGCTCTTGGGTCCAACCAGAAATATTTCGTTGGGCTATGTAAGATTGAGATTAACAGGCAAAGCTCTTGAAGACAGTACATGCCCCTGGACATTCCAGAAAATTGATAATATTTCTATTCTAATTTATCAGGAACAGGTTCTTATGTTCATATAGTGGCCAGCCCCTATGGCCCATCTTGTTTTGATTATATGCAGGATTTAATTTATAGATGTGACTGAGTGATGATGGAACGAGGTCAGTGCCATGGAGGGAAGTTTTATTGCGGTTCTCAAGGGAAGCAGCGATACCACACCATTCTGGGACACATAGTGGGGAAGCACTTGGGTTGGTTGGGACGCAGAAGGAGCAGAGGAGAAACCATGGCCCAGAGCCTGGATTGTGGTTTCCTTGGGAAGGAATGAGTGAGGCAGGGTAGGCAAGTCTGAGCAAGTTTAGGATTGGCTAGATTGAGTAATTTCAGCAGACCCTGGGTTATGGGAATGGTCTCTGGGTGTCCAGTACCTTGCCTTGGAAGGTGAGGTAGGGTAGGGGAAATTGGTTTGGAGTGTGAGTTAGATAAAAGAGGAGGTTAGGGATATGGGCTTTGAACTGTTGGTTTACATATGAAGGATGGACTCATGGGAGACATTTGCTATCTCTAAGAATTAAATTAGCCCTGGGAGAGGCAGTCTCTTCCCAGACAGCAAGGCCCCCGAGATGTCAAAGCATCATAAAATATATAAAATTTTAAAAAATGATCAGTATACCACCCACTGGCAAATGGAAACTACAACATTATATGTCATACTAAGAAACTTTGAGAAGCAGTATTTTCTTGATTGTTTTTCAGTCTCATCTGCTGATCTGCCCCTGACATCTTGTATAAATGCGTATGTGGTAAACGTGTGCAAATTCCACTAAGGAAATGGGAAGCAGAGTGGATATAATAAGTTACAGGTGTCCTTTTTCCCCAGTGTTGCTTCCATGTGCACAGATTGAGGGGAGGTGCTGAGCATATGTATATATATAATTCATTTGTTACAGCTGACTGTATCCCATTTTCATCAGCTGGTTCAAACCAGGGTAGGTTAACATGGGTGCAGAGTGATCTGTGGAGCCTTAGTTCTTGACACAGATGCTCTGTGGAGTCAAGGCTGGGGAAAGGAATGTGACTATAATTTCTTTGCTTTGCGATCTGAACATCAGAGACATTATTATAGCTTACTAGCATTAAAGGCTTTTTCTGTTTTGCAGTATCTCATTTAATCTTCCAAACAGCCCCCTGAATTAGCTCCATTTTATTAAGGAGGAAATTGAACCCTGGAGAGGTTTAAGAACCTACTCAAGGTCACACAATTTGTAAATGACACACCTGGATTTGAACCCAGTTAGACTGAAAACAGAGTTTATGATCTTAGCTACTGGGATATTACATCTCAGTTCTTCTTTCCAGTATTCATATTCTTAAAACTTCCTCAGGACTCAAATAATTCATCTGCTTTTTTTTTAACCTTACTTCAATATGACCTGAGTCTCAGTATTCTCAACGTATATTTCAATGTGGAATCATTTTAATCATTCAGGTATTAGGTGGAAGGAACAATTATCCCTCCTTTTCATGTTTAGTTTTTCACAATGCAGGTACCTCAGCCTTGCTGCTGGCCCAGGTGATAACCATATCATTTTCTTTTTTCTTCTTCCTCCTGAACCTCAGTACCTCCTCATCCCTTTCCAGTAATAAGTGCTGAGGTTCTTGTTGGAGCACTTTCCTTCCATATACTCCATAGTCTGTATCCACCCCTTTCATTTCCAGTGTGGCCTGGGCTGACTAATGTACACTCTCTCTGCCCCTAAGAAAGGGATTGTGGAACTCTGGGCTGTGGAAGTATTTTCAGGTATGATATGACATCAAGGGCTTAAAATCTAAGAGTGTTGTTATTAATGGAGCAAAAAAATGATTTTATTGAGGCAATTAGGCTGTGCTTTAATCTAATTTTGTTTTACAATAACCAGAGCAGCTATTTATTCAGTTCTCTACTAGAATCTTAGAAACAATTGCTAGAACTTGCTGTCACATTTCTCTATTAATGACAAGTTTATTTTCCTTTTTTATTTTCAAGAGTGATTCTTCCTTTCATTTCTCCCCTGCCATGCCCATACACACAGTGTTACTAAAAGCCATCACATGAGGATATGAGAAGTATAGTCCAAGATCAAACTTCATCCATTTCCATTTGCATAGATTATACAAGGTTATGTTGGGTTGAGTTCTCTCAGAAGCAGGCCCTAAGCCAAGAATTTAAGTGAAAGTGGTTTATGAAGGAAATCCCGGGATAAATCAGTAAGGAAATGAGGAAATAAGGAAAGTGAAGGGAAAAATCAAACGAAGGTTTTATTTCCGTAAAGTGTCTGACTCCACATGATTGCGGTGGCTCTGAAGTGCAATTTACAGAGTTTGCTCTACCTGGGAGCTGTTTCTGTCTTTTTCACTAGTCAGTCATTGGCTGCAGGTGAGTTAGCGCAGTGCCCAAGAGCAGTCAGACATCCATCAACAACAAAGAGCAGGCCCTAGCAGAAACACCCGAGAATACCAGGATAGGACACCAACGGTGTTCACTACAAAGACTGCATCAGAAAATATTCGTCCATATTTCACCCTCTTTTTGCATTTGAGAGACGTGAGAGTAAGAGAGGTAAAATACTTCTCCTAGAGTCTCATACCTGGTTAGTTGGACATGGAACCCACACGGCCTTACTCCCTAACCAGTGCTCTTTTCCAACAGCTGATAGTGGAAAAGGATTTTTATTACTGTTGCGTTATACCTCAGTTCTCTTTACTGTTCATCAGTCATTCATTTGAACTTTGCAAAGCATATTTTGAATAAACTTTAAATCATCTTTATTATTATATACAAATACATAAATTGAATCTATTTTCACTATACAATTCATGAGTTTTGACAAGTATATACCATGTAACCATTACATTAATCAATGTAGAGAACATTTCCATCCCCTGAAAAAGAGCTTTCTTGTTGCTTTGTTGTAACAAGTACTTCTCAGTACTGCTGGGTCCCAGCAACCACTGATCTTCTTTCTGTCATTGGATTATATTTACCTTTGCCCAAATTTCGTATAAATGGAATCATATAACATGTGCTCGTTTGTGTCTGGCGTCTTTCACTCAGCATGTATTTTAGAGTCTTATATATTGCTGTTTAGTATTTTGTTTCATTTTATTGCTGAGTAGTACTTTATTGTATGGATATACCACAATTTGCTTAGTCATTACCTGTGATAGACAGTTTTGTCTATTATAAGTACAGCTGTTAATGAACATTTGTTTAGAGGTCTTTTTGTAGATATATATTTTCATATTTCTTGGGTAAATAACAAGTTGTAGGATTGCTGGGTTGTATCGTAATTGCTAAGTTGTTCTCCAAAGGGATTGCACCATTTTAGATTCCCAGTAGCAATGAATGAGAATTTCAATTGCAACACATCCTCTTCAACACTTGGCATTGCCAGTTTTTAAATTTTAGCCATTTTACATAGTGTGCAGTGGTATCCTATTATAGTTTTGACTTGTATTTCCCTGATGATTAGTGATGTTGAGCCTCTTTTCATCTGCTTACTGGATATTTGGACAATAGTAGATATGTGGGTTTATTTTTGGGCTCTATTCTGTTGCATAATAGCTGTTTTATCCAGATTATGCTTATTCCATCATTTCTACATTTCTAGATCTGTTTCTGTTGACTGATTTTTCTCCTGATTATGGGCCATATTTTTGTGCTTTTTGTTATATTTAGTAACTTTATAGTGGATGCTAAACATTATAAAGTTGGTTTTGTTGTTGTTGTTTTCATTGAGCGCTAGATGTTGTGCCTTTTAGGAAATTTTATAGTTCTTTTCCTCTGATTGGCAGTTAAGTTACTTGCTGACCAGCTTGGTCCTTTAGAATCTTGTTTTAAAGCTTTGTTAGTGTAGGTTCAGAGTAGCCTTTACCCTATGTCTTATTTAGCTCCATTATTAAGGTATAACTTTGCTGTGGTCTCCACTGGATTCCCTAGATGTTAACTATGGCCTTTCTCCTCTGGCTGGTCAAAAGTTGAAAGTGTCACAGCCCTGCGTGAGCTTGGGAAATTTATCTGCCTATGGCTTCCCAGTTGTCCCTTTGCCTGACCTTGTGCATTTTAGCATTTACCCACAGGCTTCTTATGACACCTGTGCACATTTTTGGAACTTCTGCAATCTCTGGAACTTCTCCTGTGCTTTGCTTTACCTATTCCACCTGTCATGGCTTCCCTGAGATCTGCCTCCTCTCCCTTCAATTTAGCAGTACCTCCTTTCTCTGCTTGAATTACCCCTCTTTGCACTGCTTTCCATAAAGTGCTTTCAGCAGAAATGTAAGATAATTGTGGGGTTCATTTCCCTTCTTTCAGAGATCACAATCCTGTACCACCTGTTGTCCAACATCTGAAAACCATTGTTCATGTATTTTATTTTGTCTTCTAGTTATTTACAGTGGCCCTGTTATTCTACCTTCTTTGTGTTTTGCTTTGTTTTTTAAAAATCTCAATTAACCTTTTGTGTATCACACTTCATGTGTTTTTTGTATTAAAGCCATAACTTCTATTTGTCCCAAATTATCTCCTGTTTGTGTTTGCTGTTGCTGGGGGTGGGGTCCACTCAGATACAGTGTCCCGCTACAGACAAGATCTTAAGTCATAATGCCATAGTTTTTGTGCCTTAGAACTATTTTACTTTTATTTTAAAACATTGCATTACTGAATACAACATACAGAAAAATGCATACATTGAAATAACAAAGTTTAACAAATATTTTAGAAGTCAACTGTGTAATTGCGATGGTTGAAAAAAATAGAACATCAGCATCCAGGAAGCCTCTTTTATTTACTCTGCCCCATTCTGAATCCCTTCCTTTACTGGAAAATGGCCATGCTCCTTTCTTTCACAGCAGAGGGGTCCAGTACATGTCTGCAGACATAGGGGGATGTCTCCTAAGCAACCTGCACTAAGCATCACCAAAACTGTCCATTCTTTTGTACAATGGTATACCATTGTACCCCATTTCTGGACACCCAGTACACTCCAACCCCTTGGCCCAACATGTGGCCAAAAAATTTGTCAATTTTAAAATATAAGAACATAAAATGTTGAGGGTAATCTGATTCTTTTGTTTTTTTCTTCATGTTTTGTGACTCCTACTGTAGGTTCACCACACAGTAAAGAATGTGTTTTGAGTTGATAAAATGAGCATAAGCTGCTGTGGAAGACAGAGGGTAAAGGGCTGACTTGCAGATGAGGTGACTGGGGAAGCTTCTGGAGGAGGTAGCATGTGAGCTGTCGCAGAGCAGTGGTTCTTGGGCTTAGCTGCTCATTGGAATCATCTGAGGAGCTTTTAAACCTATAGTGCCTGGGTTTCACCCACAGAAACTCTAACTGGTCTGGGTTTTTTCAAAAAGGGGTCTCTAGTTGATTCTAGTGTGCAGAAGTACAGAACCAAGAACCAGGGCCTTAGGCTAGAGCATTCTGTGTAAAACAGGACCAGGGTTTTGTTTGTTTATTTTTAAATTTCAGATCCACTGTGGACTGACTGGTATTTTTGTAAAATAAAAAGTGAATTACTAGAAAAGTGAAAACATATACACACAAAGAAATGCAAAATGTTTATCAACAGATAAACAATAACTGACTAAAGTTGCTATAAAGATTACAAAACGTTTACTCTCTGTTTCTATACTTACTGTTGTGGACACAAAACTAGGTTCATGGACTGGTGTTGGTCTGCAGAGTAGACCAGCTTTGATTAGTGCTGATGCAGAGGGCAGTGTGGCTAGAGTCCTGTATCAGGTGAATGAAGGTAGGTTGGGTCCAGATTATACAGGGCCTTGAGTGCAGAAATGAATAGCTTGGCTTTTATTCTGTAGGCACTGGGGAGCCAGAGCCACAGAATTCTTGAAAGGAATGATCTGATTGACAACATCATGTGTGGTAGATTTATAGTGAAAATACATTGTTGATGAGAACCTGAAAGGGGAACGAAGTTGAAGGCATAGGGACTGTGTAAAATAAAACAAAACTATCACATTTCTGGAGAAGTCACTCCAGCACTGCTAAATAAAATCGTTAGAGGATACAAGAACTTAAGCTAGCCTACTCCCTAAAGCTTAAACAATCCAGAAAACAAAGTTAAATTCTAAAAAAACCCTCTACCTAATGTTTTCAGAAACCACACAGATAGAAGATCCAAGGAAACAATGGAGAGGGGAACAGGAGAAGATGCTGAAGGACTACCTCTCCGTGGCGCAGGATGCCCTCCGGACCCAGAAGGAGCTGTACCATGTGAAGGAGCAGAGGCTGGCACTGGCCCTAGATGAATACGTGCGATTAAACGATGCTTATAAGGAAAAGTCAAGTTCTCACACAAGCTGTAAGTACAGTGTGGCTATTCAGACTTTAGAAGTGGAGACTGAATTGTAGATAACGGAAGGCCACTTACATTTCCATGGAGTTTAATTTTGAGTCCTTTCCCTCCTAAGCAGGAAGAGTCTCTCAAAACCATGAGAGGCGAGGGCACACCCCAGATTTTTCAGTAAAACCCTCACCCCCACTCCAGATAAAAGTAGCCCCGTTTGGGGATTATGCGTGCCTTCTGTTTCTGCTCCCACCTCTGCCAGGTTGCCTGTATGCATTTATGAGTTAATTTTTACTTTTTCAGAACAATGAAAGTAATTTGGCCCTTTTTTGCTACTTTTGTACAATATTTTTAGTGGGGAGGAACTGGAACTATTATCTACAGTGTAATTTCTGTTAACCACCTGAGTTGATTTACGTCTCCCTCATCTCACAGATTGATTATTTGGAGCTGGCTTTGTTTAAAGAAGCAGCTATGATGAGTTCAGAAGTTCTACTTAAATTATAAATTCCTTGATAATGCAAAACTCTGATATACTGCTGCAGTATAGTCCACTAAGGACATAGTATATATAAAATCCAGAAGAAAATTAAGCACCAAGGCCTGTATGACATTACTCTTTACAGAGTTAAAAAAATAATAGAGGTTTGAAGATTACTTTTTATATTTAGGTGTCTGATGAATGACAATAAAGGAATTATAAAAAGTAAGTATTCACAGAAGCACATAAATCTTGTTTTTAGCTTCAGTAAATTCTTCCCCCCCCGTATATAACTTTAGTAAATTGCAAGAACTATTTATGCAACTTGTAAATAATTAGGTTTTCTTTTTTCTCTTTAAAAAGTATTCTCAGGATCTTCATCCAGTACTAAATATGATCCCGATATTTTAAAAGCTGAGATCTCCACTACAAGATTAAGGGTAAGAGGTTTTAAATTGTGGTTCTATGTTGACTGATATGCATAGAGTCTGAAAGATGTGGAATGGGCTTTAGCGATCAGCCCTCATCTCCATTTGGTATAGAAAACTCCGCCACTTATCCCTGATGAGTGGTCTTTCTACCTTTATGTGAACAAGTTCAAAGTTTGGGATAGTCTTTATTATTGAGACAGTGCGTTCTATTATTGGGCAGGTGTTTTTTGTTTTTTTGCTTTTTTGAGATGAAGTCTCACTCCGTCGCCTAGGTTGGGTCACTGCAATCTCCGCCAACTAGGTTCAAGCGATTCTCCTGCCTCAGCCTCCTGAGTAGGTGGGATTATGGGCACATGCCACCAATATTAATTTTAGTGTTTTTAATACAGATGGGGTTTCACCATGTTGGCCACACTGTTCACACTGGTATCGAACTCCTTACCTCAAGTGATCTGCCCACCTCGGCCTCCCAAAGTGTTTGGATTACAGGCATGAGCCACTGCTCTCGGCCTATTGGGCAGTTTTATTGTTAGTAGTTAGAGCATTGAATCAAAACTCGAGTCTTGTAACTTGCTTTCCCTTATTGTGCTGAGTTTTGCTCTCCAGAGTTAAGCCAAGTTGCTCTTCTGTCAGACAACCCAATACGTCTAAGTCAAACTTAACTAGGTCTCATAATGCCTCATGAAGGGTTGTTTCCTGAATCTTGGCCAGAATGCTTTTAACCAAACTGCTATTAAGACCAGAGCTTGTTTATCCTTGATTTTTGGAATATTAAAGGCTGTTCACCAAGTAAATAAACTCATATAACCAATACCCAGGTCATGAACTAGGTTATTACCGTGACCCCTCCTCATTATTTTTCATTTCCCTAAAGGTGGTACTAACCTCATGAGCACTGAGGGTTAATTTTTCACCTTCTTTGAACGTCCTAAGACTGGATACCATGTGTATTAATTTGATGGCTTGCCTTGCTCAACAGCATTTCAAGATCCACATTCACTTTTATTGCTGTATGGTGTTCCACTTTTGTGTACATACCATAAATTATCTTATGTAATATTGATGTACATTAAAGTTTATTTCAATTTGTGATTATTAAAAAATTATGCCTTAGTGTACATGTCTATTATACATGCCTTATATGTGGACCACTTAATGTGGACTCTTGAAAAAAAAAAAAAAGGTCAAATACACAGAGACAGAGAATAAAACAATCGACCTTGGAAGGTGGGCAGAGGTCAGGGGAGTTGAAATGGTGAGATGTGGTTCAAAGGATAAAAGGTGCAGATGTATAAGCTGAACACGTCTACAGATGTAATGTACAACATGAGGACTAAAGGGAATAACATTGTATTGTATTAGGGATTCTTGTTAAATAAGTAGATTTTACCTGCCCTTGTGACAAAAAATGATAACCGTGTGAGTTGATAGATAAGTTAATTTGCTTCACTATAGTAATCATTTTACTAACTATATGTATTCCATAACATCATGTTGTAAACCTCAAATATACACAATAAAATTTATTTTAAAAAATACAGCCATGGCTCACTTAACAATGGGCATATATTCTGAGAAGTGTATTGTCAGGCTATTCCTTTGTCCTGTGAATATCACAGAGTATATTTAATGCAAACCCAGATGATATGGCTACTACACACCTAGGCTATATGGTATAGCCTGTTGCTTCTAGGCTACAAACCTGTACAGTATGATACTGTACTGAGTACCGTAAGTACATATTATAAGTACATTCAGTACCTAGAATTGTAATACACAGTGGTATTTCCATATCTAAACTTATCCAAGGGTAGAAAAGGCAGTGCGAGACATACCATCTTTTTTGTTTGTTTTGCTTTGTTTTGTTTTGTTTTTGAGAAGGAGTCTTGCTCTGTTGCCCAGGTTGGAGTGCAGTGGCACCATCTTGGCTCACTGCAACCTCTGCCTCCCAGGTTCAAGTGATTCTTCTACCTCAGCCTCCTAAGTAGCTGGGACTGCAGGCGCCTACCAACGTGCCTGGCTAATTTTTGTATTTTTAGTAGAGACGGGGTTTCACCATATTGGCCAGGCAGGTGTTGAACTCCTGACCTTGTGATCCGCCTGCCTTGGCCTCCCAAAGTGCTAGGATTACAGGAGTGAACCACCACGCCCGGCCTAAGACATACCATCTTATATGCAGGGAAATGTGGACATGTGGCACATGACTGTACGTATCTTAGTGGGTACTGCCAAACAGTTTCAGCCCTTCTTACTTTCTCATGTCTGCACTAAGGCTCTAAGCTACTTTATGGCACAGGCTTTTGCCTACATCTCACAAGTTTTGAATTTTATATTTCCATTGTTATTTAGACCAAAATATTTTCTAACTTCCTTTATGATTTCTCATATGAGTGCATTGCTTAATTTTTAAACAGTTGGAGATTTTCTTTTATTATTGACTTCAACTTAAGTACACTGTATTTTTCAGTTCAAAAATTTATATTTGAAACTGGGTGCAGTGGCTCATGCCTGTAATCCTAGCACTCTGGAAGGCCAAGGTGGGAGGATGGCTTGAGGCCAGGTGTTTAAGACTAGCCTGGGCATCATAACAAGACATCATCTCTATTAAAAATAAAAAAAAAATTTAATCTCAAAATTTCTATTTGATAATTTTTTGGTTGTTTCTAGTTACTTGCCCAAATTCTGCACATTAATATATAATTTTTGAATACTTTGTCATCCTAGAGAGGATTTAGTTTTGTTTCTTCTAGGTAGTTAGGCCTGGGGCAGGTAATTTTAATCTAATCATGATTTGAGTTGACTGCAGCCTGGGCTTCAATCCTTCTCTAAGGGCGGGTCTATTTCCAGTTTCCGTTTTCTATTAGGGGAAAGCTCTTCAGAATCCCAGTTGAACTCTTGGGGTGTTTTACCAGGGCCTCTTCTGTTGGATGAAAGCTGAACTTCACATCCCTTCCTGTGCCTTAGCTCTCTGGGGCTGTCAGCACTTCTCTGTATCTCAGGTGTTCAGTCACTGCATGCTCCCAGCCTTTCACTTTCTCTGTTGCATGGGCAAATACCTCAAAAGCAGAAACAGTGCCATGTTTGTATTATGACACTGAGTTTCCCTTATCTTTTGGATCTTTTTTTTTTTTTTTTTGAAGTGGAGTCTCACTCTGTCGCCCAGGCTGGAGTACAGTGGCGCCATCTTGGCTCTCTGCAACCTCCGCCTCCCAGGTTCACGCAATACTTCCGGCCTCAGCCTCCCAAGTAGCTGGGACTGCAGGCGCCCACCACCACACCTGGCTAATTTTTTGTATTTTTAGTAGAGACGGGGTTTCGCCATGTTGTCCAGGCTGGTTTCAAACGCCAGATTTCATGATCTGCCCACCTCGGCCTCCCAGACTGCTGGGATTACAGGCGTGAACCACTGCGCCCGGCCTCTTTTGTATCTTTAACACAAGTTCTTGCTGCCTTAGTAGTTCTCCAGTGTCCTCAACTAGATGTATGTGTTTGTTTTCTTATAATTTTTCTATTTTTTATTAGAAAAAGTTTGAAAAACGTTTGTCTGCTCTTACTGGAAACAAAACCTCTCTTTGGTTTGGATTGCTTGATTCAATTTATGAAGTCATCGTTCTATGTCATTGTACAATAAATACTGCTCCAGGTGTCCTGGGCCCTTTACTTTGTCAGTCCATCCATGTCTCCATACAGGCAATGGGTTGTCAAATGCCTTGGTACTGTATCTTTGTACCGTGGCTGTATGCTTATTTCTATATCCTAGTGATCTACTAGGCTAGATACCTTATCTTAAAAAAAAGGACATGACGTTTTTGTAAAACTTATTCTCAATAAATTCCAATACTTGAGCTGTGCACTTCTCAGCAAGTTATTATTACTGCCCTCTGAAATTTTTATCCTTTTCATAGTTCTTATCTTTGCAAGACCCATTGTAAATGGAATAACCACAATTAGCTGTTAGTCTGTCCACTTAGATCCTCTAAGAAATAGGCAAACTGAGGGAGGAATTTAGAAACAAAAACATATTAGGATATCTTGTTAAACTAACCATTTAGAAGGAAATGGAGCCCCATCCCAGTCAGGGGCAGCACAGGCATTCCCAACTGGTCGCATTCCCCAGAATTGTCTTCTGATGTAGCAGATCTCTTAGATTAAGCTTCTATGCCAGTTTTAGTTTGCTGTTAACATAGAAGGCCTATATTTTATATATATATATATACACACACACACACGTATATATATACACACACACACACACATATGAATTATATATTATAGATAATAATACATTGCATATTTATATATAAAACATATTTTATCACCTTGTGACCACAAAGATGATTCAGAGATAGATGCCCTCTTCAAGAAGGTGCTTCCCTCACAAAAAGAAGATAAGATATTCATAAATAACTATAATAAAAGTTCATAAATAGCTAAAATAAAATATCAGAAATGACACTGGCTTCATCCCTTTCATTAGTGCTTAGGTGCTTGCTTAACACTTCCTGGCAGTGTGGATGCCTTTTTAGAAATGCTGCCATAGCAGATTGGTCCTTGTGGACTGTGTTGCTGTTGTGATATTTCGAGCTGTGTCATGGTTTGAGCACTGTGGCACAGATGATGTACTCTGTATCCATTCTGACCAGGTAACACTTTAGGAATGGCCCAGCCATTCAGAAGTGGATGGGTAACTAGGCACAGTCTGTTAGATTTTGATAATGCCTTAGGAGTAATAACTCTTGAATCATCTAACTCATTGCTTTGGTGTCTTGGAGTACTTGCCTGCATTTTTGGTCACAGTAACATTTTTTAAAGCATAGCCAAACACTAGTTTTATGCTTTACTGTTTTGTTGCAACAGTCTAAGCAGGTGTACCTCAGTTGTTTTACTGAATTAGGAGTAGTAGGTCAAGTATTTGGGAATTAGATATTTAGAAGCATCTGTCTAAAATATGTTTCATAGTATATTATGGACATAGGTATTGATGATCATTGGGCTTCAGTTTCCTCTTTGGTCAAATGGGATAACATTTGACCAAATGATAATTGACCAATTGTCATTCCTGATAACTTATTTTTATTTGTCAAAATGGTGAAATGAATAAATTAATGCTTTTTAAGTTACTCGTAACTTTTAAAGCTAGTGTTTAATTGCTTGAGAAAATCTCAACAGCTATTTGTTAAAGAAGAATATAAACATTTTTACTGCAAAATTTATTATTTATTTATAATAGATCTCAGACCATAGTCACCTTAAAATGTAAACTGTCTCACACAAATTAAACTTTAAATTCATTTGCTGTTAAAAAGAAAACTCAATACTGATGTTTACAAATAGGTAAAATTTAGTGAAAATTTTGTGGAGAAAGTTTTTGGCAAAGTTTTATTAAACTTTTATTCTTGTTAAACCTAATTCGAGTGTTAGAAATGTAAAAGAAAGTCTTTAGAAAGACAAATGTATTTGAAAAGTGTATTGAGTATTCATTGCATGTGCTTTAATACAGCTTTTAATTTTATAAGAGTGAAGAACCAAGACTCCTTTGGTTAAACTATTTGCGCTCCATTCCAAACACATAGCTGGCTAGTGGGCACTGTTATTAGTAACAGTATACAATCTTTTGTTATCAGGTATATGCTGCTCACACATTGTTAATATAGACTCAGTTTGAATTCATTTTAGCAGTGGTGATGAACTTAGAAAAGTCATCCACAGTCTTAGCTATTTGTAATCTTGGACATAGATTTAAAAGAATGGCAGTCAAATTTAAGGTTCAGTTTGTAAGTATGAGTAAAGTAATTTACTAATGTGTACATCAAAATATGACACTGTAACTAATTATCTAACATAGCAAAAATCGTATCAGTGTTCTTCAAATTAAAAGAAATATACCTTTGGAGAATGTAAATTGCTACAAATATTCTCTCTTGACTAGACATGAGAGATATCCTTATTCTTATACTACATTTACAATTTAGCTTACATTTCAACTTCTTTCAGCTGTGACTTGCTTTCTTTTAGGGTGTTGAAAGAGAATGATGCTAACTTGCAACACCAAACTGTAGATAAGGTTATTCTTAGGATGTTTGGAAATGAATTTGTATTGTACAGCAGCCCCCGCTTCTTCATAGGGCATATGGTCCAGGCCCCCCTAGTGGGTGCATGAAGCCCCGGATAGTATTGAACCCGTTGTATACTGTTTTCTCCCATACATCCATAGCTATAATAAAGTTTAACTTATAAATTAGGCGTAGTAAGAGATTAACGACAATGACTAATACTACAATTGAACATCATAGCATTATACTTTAGTAATAGTTATGTAGACATGGTCTCTCTCTCAAAGTGTCTTATTATATCATAGTCATCTATTTTTGGACCACAGTTGACTGCAGGGAACTGAAACTGCAGAAAGTGAAACTGTGAATAAGGGAGAACTATTATAGTTACTATGTGTTGGGTTAGAATATAGTGCAATAGTCTTAGTGAATTTTGAGTGAAATTAGGAATGAGAATTTTGAGCGAAATTAGAAAAAAAAAGAGCAAGCCAGAAAATGAGAGATTCTATTTAATGCAAGAACTGGTGTTATCTAATATGACATTCTAGTAACTTGAAATAATTAAAATGTATAGCACAGTAGTGTCTTTTCAAAAAGCATACTCAGAATTTGAATAGAGTGAACTTTAATACTTAATCACATTTATTGATTTTATAATGTTTTATTTCTCTTGCTCTCCCTCTTTCTTTGAGTTTGGCCTCCTTTTCTAGCTTTGAAGGGTATGAAACTGCAGGCTAAATACGTATTTTAAAAAAGAAATTCTTCATTGGCATTGTATTGTTGAGGAGCAGATATTTAGTTTCTCCTCACCTAGATAAGCCACTATGTCAATCTCTCCATCTTAGTTCTGAAATACCCTTATATCCATAATGCTTGGCATTTTATAATATTAAAAGCAATTAACTTCTCTGGTTAGAGAATATATAATCTGAGCAAACAGGATTGACAGGAAAATAATCACGCATAAATGATCTATTTTAAATAATTCTATAAAGCCTACAAAGCTCATTTGCTCATATTTTGAAGGCCATGGGGGCTAAGCCTTATGGAATGTTATAAGATAAAGATACAATGCATGCAGTCAAACCAACAGTTCCTTATATTTCATTACTTTTCTTTGACATGTACACAATAAATACATTGACCTAACATGTTCACATTGAATTTTGAATCAACCTCCTGACACCATGACAGTGCAGCAGTGAGAGTATGAAATAGCTATTTATTCTGCATGTTTATAATCTTCGGCATCCTCGAGGGCACATATATTTCTAGAACTGAGGGTGGTAGACATAATACTCTCAGCTTCTACTTAATGAAGGCATCAGAATTTTAGCTCCTTCAAGATGTAAGGGAATAAAGTTGTGTGATTTGAGATTTGTCAATTAGATGACAATTTTAGATGCGTCTTTAGAGAGAAGGTGATATTGAGGAAATAGGCTCAACAAGGAGACATTTTGTCTAAAATTCAGGCTGTCAAAATCATGTGAATATATTTTAAAAGATCCAGCTTACTTCTGTTTATGCCCATGAAAGATTGACTACTCGAGAATTGCCCTCTAACAGCAGGTGATTAGAGAACTGGACAAAATTTAGGAAACAGCTGTTTTCAGACTTCAGATAACAGTAGAAGACTGTAATCCCTAACTGAAAGGAAACAGATGAAGTGAGCCCTGGCATTGCAACATTTGCAGTATAGGGAGAAGGGCGTAAACGTAGTCTAGTGGCGTGCATGAGTTGATGAGACAGAAGAGAAAAGTTCATTGGGGGAGAGGTGGCTAGAATATGTAGGAAATACTGGAGGGGAGGGAGTTACAGAGGTAGAAGACAGCTAGAGCAGGCAGGTGCCAGCCTGAGATTTCTAGTAGGGTCTTCTCAAATCTTTGGCTGAATACTGATTGAGTATGCATGGTACAAAATACCATAAGGCTGGAGAAAGAAAGTGATAGGACAAACAGTTCCCAGAGCTGACACAGAGCTGGGAATAGTTTGTGTTTCCACCAGCCAGCATAGAGACATAGAATCTTGAACAGAGACATCAGAAGGGTAATGCCATAGTAGTGGGACCAAATTAGTCTGAGGCTAAGGCTGTATTGGACTTCTACCAAAAAATTGAAAGCAAACATTGAAAGGATCAAGTTGATTTAAAATAATTTAATTGTGTACTAGAACAAAGTCCAGGATCCTTTAAGATAATACAACAAAATTAAGCACGAAGAATGTAAAATTCACAATGGCCAGTATCTAGGCAGAATTTTTCATGTGTGTTAGGATTGAGAGTAGTGTGGAGGGGCAAAAGAGAGGGCTTACCAAGAGGGCATCAGGAAGCCTTTGGGAGTGTTAGATCTGTTCTTTATCCTAAGTGTATTGATAGTTACATGTGCATATACATGTGTCAACACTTATCAAAGTATGTAGTATCTGCTTTACTGTATGCTAGTTATACATCAATAAAGCTGTTAAAAATGGTCAGGTATGCAAAGAAGCAAGAAAATATGATCAACAAAAAGAAGAAATGACAGGTACAATTTAATTAGCAGACAAACATTAAAACATACATATGCTTAAGAATGTAAAGGAAAATGTGAAAATGAAGAGAAAAATATATTTAAAAAATAAAAATGGAACTTCTACAGATTAAAAATACAACATCAGAAATAAAATAACTGTATGAGAGTAACAGCTGATTATACATTCACCAAATAAAGATCAGTGAAGTTAAAGACGTAGGAATGGAAACTATCCCAAACAAATTACACAGAGAAAACAAAGCCTGGTAAAAATTTAACAGTATGTCAGTATCCTGTGGTTCAATATCAAATGGTTTGATTTGGGTAGTTAAAGTCTCCTAGAAAGAGCAGGGGAGGAAATCACAACAATTATTTGCAGAAACTAAAATTATAAATCTATCAATATAAGGAATTCAACAAACCCAAGGCAGAATAAAGACAAAGAAGATCATACCAAAGCACATCATAATCATATTGCCAGAAACAATAAAGAGAAAATCTTAAAAGTAGCCATAGAAAAAGGCATGATATACAGTGGAATAAAGATAAGAATTACAACAGACTGCTTATTAGAAATAATACCAATTGTAAGACAATGGAGTGATAGTTGTAAGAGTACCAATACTAAAAGAAAAACTGTCAACCTAGGTTTCTATACCTAGCGAAAATATCTTTGAAAATTGAAGGAAAACAACCAGTATAAAAATGGGTAAGAGACTTCATTTCTCCAAAGAAGATATACAAATGGCCAATAAGCATATGAAAAGATGATAAACATCCCTAGAGTCATTAGGGAAATGCAAATCGAAATTAATGAGATATCACTTCACACCTATATTAGGAAAGCTATTACTTAAAAAACTGACTACACAGGTTGAACATTGGTGTACAAGTATCTGTTCAAGTCTCTGCTTTCAGTTCTTTGGGATATACATCCAGAAATGGAATTGTTCGATCACAAAGTAATTCTAAATTTAACTTTTTGATATATGTATCTATATAGGTTTTGATATATATCTTCTAATCTTGGGAAAGATTTCTTACAAAGAATTGGCTCACAAAATTATGGAGACTGGCAAGTGCAGATTTGCAGTGTGGGCTGACGAACTGGAGGCACAGGAGAGCCCAGTAGTACAGTTCCAGTCCAAAGACCGGCGGCCGCCTTGAGACCCGCAAAGCTGATGTTGCAGATGAAGTCTGAAGGCTGGCAGGCAGGGACCCAGGAAAACTTACAGTTCAGATGAAGTCCAAAGGCAGTTCGTTGAATTCCTTCTTGCTTGTAGAGGCCAATTTTAAAATTCTGATCAGGACCTCAACTGATTAGATGAGGTATACTCACTCAATGGAAGGCAATATATATACTCGAAGATCACCAGTTTAAAAATCTTATCCAGAAATATCCTCTAAATTGACACATAAAATTAACCATTACATACCTACAACCTATCACCTACAATCACAGGTGAATGTCAACAAAATATGGCACATACATATAATGGAATATTATTAAGCCTTAAAATGTAATGACATTCTGATACATGCTACAACATGGATGAACCTTGAAAACATTATGCTAAGTGAAATAAGCCAGACACAAAAGAACAAATATTATATGATTCACCTTATGTAAGGTACCTAGAATAATCAATTTCGTAGACACAGAAAACAGAATAGTGGTTACCAGGGGTTGAGGAAGGAGAGGAAAGGGAGTTACTGTTTAATAGGTACAGAGTTTCAGTTTAAGACGATGAAAAAGTTCAGGAAATGACCGGTGATGATGGTTGCACGTAATGCCACTGAATCATATACTTAAATGGTAAGTCTTGCATGTGTATTTTATCACAAAAATAAAGAATAAAATAAATTTTCAGACAAATATGAGAACTGATTGCCAGCAGAACTATGCAGTTATATATGTTAAAGATAATTTCTTCAAGCAGAGGGAAAATGATACCACATGGAAATTTGGATCTAAATAAAATAATGAAAAATATTGGAGATAATACATATTCAAATACAAGACTATTTTAGTAATTTGAAGTCTCTTTAAATAAAAATGCCTATTTAAACAAAGATAATAAAAATGTTGAGGTTTATAAAATATTTAAAAGCAAAATAAAAGACAAAATATCACAAAGAATGGGGGAGAGTGGAAGGGTGCTGTCTTAGGCACTTTCACTATTCATAAAGTAGTGACTTTTATTGGCAATTGATTGCATATTTTATACACTAGAGCAAACTTTTTCTATAAAGATCCAAATAGTAAATATTTTAGATGTTGCAGGTATAGTAAGCAGAATTTGAAAATATTTTCCAGTCCTCCAAGATTTTCCCCTCCGCCACCTTTCCTAGTATACATGCCATTCATAATTTCCTGGCTGAATATAATGCATTATTTAATATGGCAAAATTAACTTTAAGATAGAGAAATTATCCTGGGGGGCTGGAGGTGACACACAAGCTCTTTAAAAACAGTTTCTCTGGCTGGTTACTGTAGAGGAGGACATTAGATGTCAAAGCATGAGAGGGTTTGAATGTACTATTGCTGGATTACAGAGGGAGAGGCCAACATGGGAAGAAACTGAGAGCAACCTTGGCTGATAGCCAGCAAGAAATTCAAATCTCAGTCCTAGAGCCACAAGGAACTGAATGCTGCCAACAGTGAGAATGAAGTTAGGAGTGGATTTTTCTGCAAAGCCCCAGATGACAACTAAGCCTGGCTAACACCCTGATTTCAGCTTTGCAATAATTTGACCAGAGAGCCCAGAAAACCTAGTGAGCTATTAAATAATTGTAATTAATTTTAAGCTTCTGGTTTCATGACAGTTTGTTTTGCAGCATCAGAAAACTCATACAGCAGGCCATGTGCAGTCTCTGTTGCAGATTTTTCTTCCTTTTTTCTACTTTTCTTGGATAATGGTTAAAAATTTGCAAATCTTTATTAACTAGTGGGCCATAAAAAACAAACCAACAACAACAACAACAACAAAAAACTAGGCCACAAGATGAGCTGTCATTGCTGATTCCTGCCCTAGAGTATCCCCTTTAAAATAAGAATAAAAAGAGGCTGGGCATGGTGGCTCACGTCTGTAATCCCAGGACTTTGGGAGGCCAAGGTGAGCGGGTCACCTGAAGTCGGGAGTTCAAGACCAGCCTGACCAACATCGAGAAACCCCGTCTCTAGTATAAATACAAAAAGCCAGGCTTGGTGGCGCATGCCTGTAATCACAGCTACTCAGGAGGCTGAGGCAGGAAAATCACTTGAACCTGGGAGGTGGATATTGCAGTGAGCCAAGATTGAGCCATTGCACTCCAGCCTGAGCAACAAGAGCGAAACTCCGCCTCAAAAAAAAAAAAAAAAAAAAAGAGGTGTCACTATTAAGCCAATAAGGGAAATAAAATGTAATCATTAAAAAAATTTAGTTAACCCAAAAGAAGGTAAGAATAGAAGAAGAAAATATAACAATAAGAAAGCTAATATACTAAATCTATTAATAAATGGCCTAAATACTCCAATTAAAAGGCAAAGATTATCAGAATGGTTAAAATAAGACCCAATTTCATGATAGCTGCAACAGACCTACTTTAAATATAAAGACCTAGATAGGTTAATTAAAATATTGAAGAAGATAGATCATGAAAATGCAAATGCAAAGAATGTTTCTGTTGTCAAAGTGTAGTATCAGACAAACTAAACTTCAGAACAAGGACTATTACTAGAGATTTTATAATTATAAATGGATCGGTTCGTCAAAGACATAAGAACCTTAACGATGTATGCACATACTAACAGCTTCAAATGCCTGGAATAAAGACCAATACAACTGCAAGGTAAAGGACAAATCTGCAATTAAAGTTGGGCATATCAGCACCCCTCTCCCAGTAATTAATAGAATATATAGACAGAAAATCAGCAATGATGTCGAAGACGTGAACAATACTATAGACCAACTTGATCCAATTAACATTTATAGAATAGAACATGCCATCTAAAAACAGCAGAAATACATATGGAACATCACAAAGGTGGTCCTTACTCTAGAATATGAAGAAAAGTCTCAGTACATTTAAGGGGACTCAAATTCATACAGAGTATAACTGCAGTGGAATTAAACTAGACATCATAAATATATCTGGAAAAATTGTCAAATACTTGGAAATTATTAGCATACTTCTCAGTAATTCATTGGCCAAAGAAGAAAGCACCTGAGGAATATTTGAAAATATTTTGAACTAAAGAAAGGAAGATACACTGTATAAAAATTTATTGGGTATAGTACAGCAGTGCTTAATGGCATGTCATTAGCAAATGGAAGTCTCATACATTGCTATGGGAATGTGAAAGAGTACAACCCTTTTGCAAAGCAAGTTAGCGGTTTCTTACAAAGTTAAACATATTTAACATACTATCTAGCAATCCCACTTATACGTATTTACCCAAAATGAAAGCATATACCCACACAAAGACTTGAGTGTAAATATTCGTGAGAGCTTTTTGCTTGTTAGCCTGAACTGGGAACCAGCCTAAATGTCTATCAATAGATAAATAGATAAACAAATTGTGGTATATCCATAAAATGTAATTTAAAAAGAACAGGTTACTGATACACATGGATGAATTTCAAAAGCAGTGAAAGTTTAGTGGTTGCTAGGGGCCAGGTGGGGATAGGCTATAAAGAGCCATGAGGAAATAATTGATGGTTGTCCTGGTGGTACATGATTATATATACTTGCCTAAACTCATCATATTGTACATTTAAAATTTGTGCAGTTTATCATAAATAAATATGGTTAAAATACCATTTTCTATGTAGGAGGAAAAGATTCAGATGAATAATTGTTAGCACTAATAAGATAAATAGAATCTATCGTATTTTATATCTAAAACATGTAAAATCTTTTAACATATCTATCATAGCCATTTGTAATATATAAAATAAAAAATCATATTCACAGCAGCAAACTCAAATCATAAAATATCTAGAATTAACTTTTATCAAGAAATATAGTGGCCCTATCTAGAGAAAATTATAAAACATCTTTGAGGGATGTAAATCAAAATTTTAGTAAATGAAAGACATATATTTTTAAAAATAGAAACATTATTAAGGCAGTTTCAAAATCCTAATTTGGGAGTATAGGAGGGAGAACAAGATATAAATTTTCAGAATATCATCTGGACATGTTATTAGAGGGAATTTGCCTTAC
Organism: Cacajao melanocephalus; assembly: GCA_963573385.1. Taxonomy (NCBI): domain Eukaryota; kingdom Metazoa; phylum Chordata; class Mammalia; order Primates; family Pitheciidae; genus Cacajao; species Cacajao melanocephalus. Next base: position 86,562 of record CAUYLG010006232.1, on the reverse strand, counting down.
ATCTACAAATATAGTTAATATGGTTAGGCATGGTGGCTCACATGTGTAATCCCAGCACTTTGGGAGGCCAAGGTTGGAAGATCACTGGAGGCCAGGAGTTCAAGACCAGACAGGCCAACGTGGTGAAAACCCATCTCTGCTACTAATAAAAATAAAAAAATTAGCTACTTGGGAGGCTGAGGCATGAGAATCGCTTGAACCTGGGAGGCGGAGGTTGCAATGAGCTGAGATTGTGCCACTGCACTCCAGCCTGGGCAACGGAGTGAGGTGCTGTATCAAAAAATAACGATAAAAAATATAGTCCAAATAATGATATTGCAGTGAATGACAAACCACATATATATGGTGGTCCCATGAGATTATAATGCCATATTTTTACTTTAACTTTTCTATCTTTAGATATATTTAAATATACAAATGCTTACCATTATGTTACAGTTTGTTACAGTTGCCTGCAGTTTTCAGTACAGTAACATGCTATACAGGTTTGTAGCCTAGAACAGTAGGCTATGCCAAATAGTCTAGGTGTGTAGCATGCTGTGCCATCTGGTTCTATGTAAGTGTCCTCTGTAATGTTCACATGATAACAGAATTGCCCAACATCTCATTTCTAAGAATGTAACCTGATGAAGTGGCACATGACTATACTTTATTATGGGAAATATTAAGCAGTATACATGAGAAGAGATAATAGTATAATTTTCTCCCATATTTCCATCACATCTCATTCGTTTTATCTTTTACTTTCACCCTACCCTCTGAATTATTTTGATGACAGTTTGAAATAGTGTATCATTCATCTGTAAACATTTCAGCATGTATTTTTAAAGGTAAGAAGAAAGTAACTACAATGCCATTATTATATTTGAAAAGTTAACTAGAATTCTGTATTGCCGTCCAAATGCCCTGTCAATATTTATGTTTCTCATTTGAGTTTCTGTTGGCTTGTTTGGATCAGCGTCTAACTATGGTCTGCATATTGTAATTGGTAAATATGTTTTTGAATTCTAATTTTATTTTATTTTTTATTTTTGAGACAGAGCCTTACTTTGTCTCACCCAGGAGTCTTGCCCAGGCTGAAGTGCAGTGGGGCGATCTCAGCTCACTGCAACTTCTGCCTCCTGGGTTCAAGTGATTCTCCTGCTTTAGCCTCCCGAGTAGCTGAGACTACAGGTGCGAGCCAGCATGCCCGGTTACTTTTTGTATTTTTAGTTTCACCATGTTGGCCAGACTGTTCTCAGACTCCTCACCTGAGGCTATCCACCCGCCTTGACCTCCCAAAGTGCTGGGGTTACGGGTGTGTGCCACCGAGCCCAGCCTGAAGTCTAATTTTAATTACCCTCTTTTTTTTGTAACTTAAAAAAAAAAACAAAACTAGGTCATTTGTAGAATTCCTCGCTGTCTGATTTTTCTATTTTATATCCCCATGGTGTACTTGAACAAATTCCTTTGTTCCTGTAATTCCTGTAAATTATTAACTAGATGTAGAGGATTATGAGGTCTAGTTTTTTTTGGAGGTGGGCATTCGTCATGAGTTGTGCTATATATATCCATCAGGAAGTACATACCTCTTTTTTATTTTAGTAGTAGTAATTTATGATCGTCTAGATTCATTATTCCATTAGGGATTGCAAAAATACTATAAGTATACCATTCCTTATTTATATATTTATTGGAATAATTTACTGATCCTCAGCTCATATTGGAAAGATGCATGAAATGATAAGCTGTGCCCTAGCTCTATCTAACACCTGCCAGAGATTACCAACAGAGTTGAGGTTTTTGTTTAGTTTTTTTCTTTTTTTTTTTTTGCGACAGAGTCTCACTCTGTTGCCCAGGCTGGAGTGCACTGGCACTATCTCAGCTCACTACAATCTCTACCTCCTAGGCTCAAGTGATTCTTGTGCCTCAGCCTGCCGAGTAGCTGGGATTACAGGCATGTGCCACTATGCACAGCTAATTTTTGTATGTTTAGTAGAGATGGGGTTTCACCATGTTGGCCAGGCTGGTCTCCAACTCCTGACCTCAAGTGATCTGCCTGCCTCTGCCTCCCAAAGTGCTGGGATTACAGGCATGAGCCACCGCACCTGGCCTGTTTGTTTAGGTTTTTAAGTATCAGTTTGTTCTCACAGATTTAAACATAACTGACATGTTTTAGATAATTGTATGCTTATTCACCCACAAATTTTCCTATCTTGTGATATAGGAGCCTCTTTATATTGGCTCCTCATACGTTTGATCCTAGTATTCTGAGAGTTTTCTTTTACTCTGGCCTGAAAATATGTTTTTGACTTCTTTTTGCACTAGACCTGGAATCAGACGTTTATTCAAGAAACTGATTCTTTTTGTAAGATGTTGTATTTAGAGACCACACTCTACATGCATGAGTGTTTATTGCAACTGAGTTGGCAATTGTTAAGTTCTTATTTTACTACTTAAAATACATACATTGCCAGTAATTACAACAGTGTGATAGTGACACAGAAATAGGAATATCAATGGAACTGAACATCCACAAATAAGCAGAAACATCTTGTTGAATTTAAAATATTATAAAAGTAGCATTCCTTTTGATTAGAATAAAATTGGATTATTCAGTGAATGTGTGAGGATATCTTTTTGCCCATGTTGAAAGAAGTTAAGTAAAGGTGGAAAGAAAATAAAGATGAGTCTGTACCCTACTTTTTACATCAAAATAATCCCAGATGGATCAGTGATTTAAATGTGAAAAGTCCAATCATGAACTATTTAAATTAGCCACAAAACATTTAAAGAAAAGATTGAGAAAGCAATGGGGAATAACAGATAAAGCCAACCTGATGGTGATACATTTTAAAAATCCAATGCAATAACTAACAGGATGAGAAGTCTTTAGCCATTCATTCATTAAGCGGTTATCTATTTAGGGCTTCATATATGCCAGATGCTGTTTTACACAAATGATATAGCAGAGAACAGATACATTTTAGACACTATTCTAGGCAGTGAGGTATAGCATAAACAAAATGAAAGTAACTGCTCTCATGGAGCTTATGCTGTATTGGGGTGGGGAGATTTGAACAACTAAGTGAATAAGCTTGGTCTAATGGTTATATGTAGAGCTCACCAAATAATGAATGCAGATTTCTTTCTATTACCCACTAATAAAAATTAACCACAGGCTAGTCATAATGCTGCCCTTTAAAAATTAATGCAATGGATTATTATTATATTGAGCATACTGTTCAGCGAGGATGCCAATTAAGTTGGAAGTCAATAACGAAAAGCCAAAAATGTTCCTATTGTAGCGTGTATTAGAACTTCATCCTTTGAATTGCCAAATAATATTCCGCTATATGAATAAACATTTATTTAATTTTTTTGAGATGCATTTTCACTCTGTTGCCCATGCTGGAGTGCAGTGGCGAGGTCTTGGCTCACTGCAACCTCTGCCTCCTGGGTTTAAGTGATTCTCCTGCTCCAGCCTCCCAAGTAGCTGGGATTATAGGCACACTCCACCACACCCAGCTAATTTTTGTATTTTTAGTAAAGATGGGGTTTTGCTATGTTGGTCAGGCTGGTCTCGAACTCCTGACCTCAAGCAATCCACCCACCTTGGCCTCCCAAAGTGCTGAGATTATAGGCATGAGCCACCACGCCTGGCCATATTTTTATATATTCAGTCATCAGTTGGCAGATATTTGGGTTCTTACCACTTTTTGGCTATTATGCATAATGCTGCTGTGAACCTACATATACAAGTGTTTATGTGGACATAGGTTTCCATTTCTCTTGGGTATACACCTTGAAGCAGAATTGTTGGGTTACGCAGTAATTTACTGGTTTAATTATTTGTGGAGATCTAGCATTGACCTTCCATATATTAATATTTATCTGTTATTTGTATCTTAAGATAGTATATTTCATAAATGTTTTATACAATTTTTCTCATTGGCTTTTATTTCCTTTTTATTGTTGTTAAACAAAAGATTTTTTTTTAAAAAAAGATACTGTGTTTAGCCATCTTATTTCTGATGACAAATTCCATTTATTAGCTATAATACACTTTCCTCTATTCTTTATGAAAGTTAAACAGTGTTTTATTCTGACTATTTGACTATCTGGAGTTGACTTCTTATTTTCTTTAAAGGTGACTTTATAGATGAGGTAGGGAGATGAGGATTTTTAGTAAGGTAGGAGTGGTAGTCAATTGAAAGATTTCCAAAAGGAGCAGTTGGCAGTTGCCCTTTATTGTCTTGCTTAAGAAGTTCCCTGCAAAACAAAGGAGAAAATGGTGAAAAGGGAAGGTAATCATTAGTAAAATATCATTTTACTTGTTATAGCTTTAATGTTGAAAGATTCACTTTAGGGCAAACTTTTGAAACCTGTCTGTCTTGTGGTCTTTCTATGGTCTACAGGTTTCCAGAGTTTACTTTTCCTTCATTGTCATCATCTTTCCCCTTCTTTTAAAATAAAACCTATGACACTAGGATTGTAAGAGGTGGTAATAAGCTCAGCGATTTTCAGTCATCACATTTAATCATAGTATCTTCCTGGTTTTCAGAAATAACTAAAATCAGTTTAAGATAGCAGTTGCTTTAGTGTAGTCAGTATAGACAGTGGGAAATGTGCAGAAATCGTGGGTCTCTTGCTTCCAGTTTAGCACTCTGGGTTGTGAAGTTTGGCTCCATAGAAATAAAATTAGGTGGTCAGCTACAGCTGTAGTTAAATTCAGTAATGTGAGAGAAAACACAGGCACTGGGGATCGTGGGCTGTTTATATCTTCATTTCCAGTAGGATACAGTGAAGTTTCTAAGGCAGAATAAGGGTCACAGATTTTATTTAGGTAATTTTGCTATTATAGTTTGTCTTTCTTTTTACATGTATTATGCCATTAATAACAAAACTTTTTAAATTGTATTTTTAGGAGTTCTCCTGGTCCTAGATAGACTGTGATAGGAGTGTAACCTTCTGCAGGTTACTTACCTTTCCTCTTTAGGTCCCAGGTTCCTTACCAATAAAATGAGAATGAAAACTGTATCTAATAGAGTAGTTTGAGGATTGAAAATGGGTATTTGTATTAAGCACAGTGCTTGGAATACATTAAAAGTACTTATGAATTTAGCTCATTATTGCTTCCTAGTAGAGTCTACATTGTGCAAAGTTTGAAGGCCAGCATTAGCTTAATCTTCTAGTTGTGATCTAAGGACATTTGTTTTTACATTCTTGTCCTACATTTGAGACTGGGTTAGAGAATAGAAGAATGAAAACAGTGATCCTTCAATAGCTAGAATGATGCCAAGTGGTTCCAGAGTAGAAAGGTGTTGAACTACTAATTAAGACCATACTGATAAAACAACTAGAAATAATGTCTGGTTGGAAATATTCATTTCACGTATGGGAGCAAACTTTTTAATAGTTCATAGAATGCCATCTCGGTTTTGGGAACTAAAAATCATTCAGGTTGTCCATTAAGAAGACTCTCCAGTATAAAAACTAGCATATAGCCATATTTAGGTAAACTAAATAATGTGGGGAACAAAGAAAGTACAGGTTAGCTTCCTATATGATTGTCACCCAACATAGAATAAAATTTCACTCATAGCACCCAAACACAGCAGAGTCCAAGTCTGTCAAGTCAATTTTAGATTTTTTTAAAATTTCAAATCTTATTTATTACAGTAATAACACTTAACATGAGATCTATCCTCTTAACAGAATTTTAAAGTGTACAATATATTCAATATATATTGTGTATATATATATATAGAATTTATTGAGTATATATTGTACAATATATTCAGTATATATAGTGTAGCTATAAAAACAATGTACAGCAGATCTCTAGACTAATTTTTGTGTTGCGTAACTGAAACTTTATTTCCTCTAGCAACTCTGCCTTTTCTGCACACCTTAGCACCTGGCAACCACCATTCTGCCTGCTGCTTCTATGAGCCTATTTTAGATACTTTATGTAAGTGGAATCATACGGTATTTGTCCCTCTGTGACTGACTTGTTTCACTTGGCATAATGTCCTCCAGGTTCATTCATAGCGTCACATATCGCAGGATTTCCTTCTTTTTAAAGGCTGAATAATATTCCATTGTGTATACTCACTGTGTTTTTTTAATCCATTTCGTCTGTCAGTGGACATTTAGATTATTTCTGTATCTTGGCTATTGTGGATCATGCTGCTGCACTGAACATGGGAGCATTAATAGCTCTTCAAGATAAAGAATGTTTTAAATAATTTTTAAAATTTTAAATTGGCCTATCATAATCCAAATGATTTTTTGTATAATATTTATCTCACACAATCCAAATGATTTGACTTATATTTTATGTCAATGAGATATAATAATTGTTTTAATTCATTATTTCTAAGTGGGTTTAATATCACCACTGTTTTTACCAACTGTATTTTCATTTGATTTTTGTATATGGAGAGAGATGGGGGTCTGGTTTCATTCATTCTTTTGCGTATGGATATCTAGTTTTCCCAGCACCATTTATTGAAGGGACTGTCCTTTCCCCAGTATATGTTGTTAGCAGCATTGTCAAAAATGAGTTCACTGTACATGTATGGATTTGTTTTCTGGTTTTCTATGTCTGTGTGTCTGTTTTTATTGCCAGTCGTGTGCTGTTTTGGTTACTATACCTCTGTTGTATAATTTTGAAAAAAGAAAACCTTCAGCCAAATTAAATTTAAAGGAGTTTAATTGAGCAGTGAATGATTTGTGAATTGGGTGGCCCCAGAATCATGGCAGATTTATAGAGACTCCAGGGGTGCCTTGTGGTCAGAACAAATTTATAGACAAAAAACGTACAGTGACGTACAGGAATCAGAAGTGAGGTACAGAAACAGTGAGATCGGTTACAGCTCAGCTATTTGAAGGAACTTTGAACATTGAGCAGTCTATGAGTGGTTGAAGTATGGCCACTGGGATTGGCCAACACTCAGTTATTGTTACAGGTGTATATTATTAAGTTAGGTTTTCAATTTTGTCTGACTACTAAGCTAGGTTACAGTTCATCCACAAGGTCTCAACTACAGAGGTATGAAGTCCTCCTCAGGCCATATTTAATTTGCTTTAACAATTTGAAGTCAGATAATGTGATTCCTTCAGTTTTGTTCTTTTTGCTCAGGATATTCTGGGTCTTTTTTGGTTCTATATAAATCTAAGGATTGTTTTATCTGTATCTGTGAAAGGATTTTGATATTTTGATAGAGATTGCATTGAATCTATAGATTACTTGGGTTACTATGGAAATTTTAATAATAATGATTCTTCCAATTCATGAACATGGACTATCTTTCCTTTTTTTGTGTGTCCACTTCAATTTCTTTAATCAATGTTTTATAGCAGGGTTGTTCAATCTTCTGGCTTCCCTGGGCCTCATTGAAAGAAGAAGAATTGTCTTGGGCCACACGTAAAATACACTAACACTAACAATAGCTGATAAGCTGAAAAAAAAAAAAGCAAAAATCCTCATAATGTTTTAAGAAAGTTTATGAATTTGTGTTGGGCTGCATTCAAAGTCGTCATGGGTTGGGCAAACTTGTTTTATAGTTTTCATTGTAGAAATCTTTCACTTATTTGATTAAGTTAATTCTGTTTTATTTTATTTGTAGCGTTTGTAACAAACTGTATTTTCAAAGGTAAAGACAGGTTTCAGCCCAGATATTTGAATGCTATCCATTTTTGGACTCATTTTTTTTTTTCCAAAAGATAAAAGTGTTGCTTGACAAAAAGCACTTGAGAATGCTGTCCTAAACAGAAATACATGTAGAATGAGCTACTGAATGCTGTGGCTCTTTTGATAGGGTAATAGCTTAATATTAAGACTGAAATGTTTTTGTGATATACTGTGAATGAGCTCACTGCCGTTCGTTCATCTTACAGCACCTTTAAAATCCAGTTCAAGTAGCCTTCTCCAGGAGTTACACTCTCATCCTCAAGCCACAGTAATCTTCTCCTCCTTTGAGTTCCAGTAGCACTGTTTATACCTCTCTTTGTAGTTATAAATTGGGCTTTGAAACACAATTATTTATCTTTCTTTTTCATAATAAAATATAAGTACCTAAGGCCACAAACCGATTAAACATTCAAGTAAACTCAACAGATATGTTATTGAATATCTACTTTGTCCCAAGCACTGTGCCTAAAGGTATGCAAACATGAGTATTACACAGCTCTTGTCCTTGTCGTGTTGTTCCTCATAGTGCCTAGTCTCCCTCTTGACATTTTTCTCTTGTATTCTAGGATGCTGTTTTTTTCCTCTTACATTTCCTGTCACCACTTCACAGTGTATTTTCTCTCCCTCTAGTAGTCCTGTGAATAATGAAGATGACCAAGGCTTGCTCTCGAACTCTCTTCTCTTTTCATACACACCTAATTTAGCTAATCTCATATATTCTCATGCATCTAAAATATCATCTTTATGCCAGTGACTCTCAATTATCTATCTCTAGTCCAGACACTTCTGAACACCAGGTTCACATATTCCGGTTGCCTTTGAAGTCTCCTGGACATCACAGAAATAAATGTCTTAAAGAAAATCCTTCCTCTTTTCTTCCACATTTGGTCCTGCTCTCCAGGAAAGCACCTTCATCTACCCAGGTGGCAAGCCAAAATCCTGACGTGGTCTTGGTCAGATGCTCTCCCCACCCTCTGTGCTGAGTCCATCACCAAGTCCTGTCGATTCTGCCCCTGAAGTATCTTCCTCCTCTGGCTCTTGCCCACATGCCAGCCCACAGTGCTGGCATAATGGACCCTTGTGGCACTTCTGGTCAGTCCCCACAGCATTGTCACAGTGATTATTTAAAATCATAAAGCAAATCATTCTTTAAAATCCCTCCTTGATTCTCATTGTTCTTAGAGTAAGATTTAGAAATTCTCAATGTGGCATCTGTGTATCAGTCCTTTTCCCGTTCCATCTTTTGCCATCCCCACCCTCTGTAATGCAGCCATGGTGGCATTCTTTAAATTCCAGAGGTTTGCTGAATACCCCCTCACTCTGCTGTCCCTTTAGAGTTTTGTACAAGCTCTTCCTTTTGAGGAGCCCTTCTACCCTAACCTCCCTCCCAATGGAAGCATTGTTTCCTCAGACAGTCTCCACCCAAGCCCTCAGACTAAATTAGGTTCTATTCTCTTGGCATATCTAAGTATCCTGAACTTTTTCCTTTAGAGCACCTTTGGTAATTGGTAAGATTTCTTTCGTTGGGTGATTATTTCCTCAATATCTGGCTGAAGATCCCTCAGGGCAGGGATCATGTCTTTTTTGTTCATACTCAGGCCCGGCACCAGACACATAGTAGAGTCAATACGTATTTGTGGAATGAGCAAAATAAATCAACATACAAGTTTAAAAGCATACTTAAATATTGTACAACAGAATGTGTTTAAAACTTAAGGCTCTGGCCAGGCACGGAGGCTCACGCCTGTACTCCTAGCACTTTGGGAGGCTGAAGCGGGTGGATCTCTTGCGCCCTTGAGTTCAAGACCAGCCTGGCAACGTGGTCAAACTCCCTCTCTACTAAAAGCGCAAAAACTAGCTGGGCCTGGTGGCGGGCCCCTGTAATCCCAGCTGCTCATGAGGCTGAGGCATGAGAATCACTTGAACTTGGGAGGCGGAGATTGCAGTGAGCCGAGATTGTGCCACTGTACTTCAGCCTGAGTGACAGAGTGAGACTCCATCTCAAAACAGAACAAAACAAAACAAAAAAAACAAAAAACTTAAGACTCTAACTTAATACATGGAATTAAGTTTCTAACCCTCGTGTGAAGACCTTTATTAGTCTGTGACTAAACCAGGCATGTGTTGCTTTTCTGATCTGTCAAATTTTAGAATTTTTATTACCAAAGAATATATTTGACAACAGAAAAATATATTTTATCATTTTGACAACAAGTATTTATTGATCATCTGCTCTTTGCTTGACATGGTTGTAAATGCTCAGGATACAGCTGGTAGGATGCAGGTTGCTTTCTCATGGAGGACAGACAGTGTACATGGAGAATTTTAGCTCCTGAAAAATACTCCGGTCTAAATAAAACAGAATCATAGCAGGGGCAGAAGGCTAGAAAAGTCCTATGTGAAAAGGTAACATTACAGCTAGCATTGGAGGGGCAGGGAGTCAACTGCTGGAGATCTGGAGCAGAGCTTTCCAGGCAGAGGGAGCGGAGGGGTGGGCGGTGGCCCTGGACACAGTGAATGAAGGACGAACACACACTTTTATGGAGACGCCATGGCCTGAAGTTCTTATTCTCCCCTTTATGGCTGAAGACAATGATGATGTCCAACTCTTAAGAATGTTACTAAGTAAGGTAATGAAAGTAAATAGTAGTAATAATACAAATTACTAATAGTTTTAAACATAATTAATATGTCTTCCACGGAATTTATGTGAAGGGAAAAGTAAATGTTACTTTAACTAATGATTTTGTTTATGTGTTTAATAGTTTACTATTTATTATCTTTTAAAACAATATGCTGTGTTGCTTATTATTTGCAAACATTAATATTTATATTGATTTCTCTTTAAAGGTTAAAAAACTGAAGAGAGAACTTTCACAGATGAAGCAAGAACTGCTCTATAAAGAACAAGGCTTTGAAACATTGCAGCAGTGAGTATGAAAATACTGAATCAACTTTAGAATAAGCTCCCTAATAATAATACAAAGAAAATAGAAGTACAAATTACATAAGAGATTTCTCAAAGAAATGTAAAAAGTTCAGAGCTCTGCACCGAAAGAAAACAAAGCAATCAACCAACAGATAAAAAACTTGGGAAAGATCTCTACACTTGAAAAGATCCGAAGTTTTTATTAATCATTGGAGATCTAAAGATACCAAAGTGAAAAGCCTTTGTCTTACCTTTATCTCCTGGACCCTTGCTGGCCTCCTCTGAGATATAGTGCAGATCTAAGAGACTAGGCACAAGAACTTCCTCTCCACATTAGACTGGGCCTGCTGCACTTGACCCCTACGTGAGCCTGCAGCTGCCCTGGGCCTTCGGGTGGAGGCGTGTCTGTCTCCCTCTCTGTCAGCCCCAGGGATGACCCAGAGTCTAACCCTGACAGATGGCAGGGGAACAAGAGCAAGTCAGGATTGTTAGCAAAGGAGTGGGAGTGCACTCCTCACTTCTTGCGTTCCTCTGTCTTTCCCGTTTGGTACTAAAGGCTGCTGGGCCATAAGCAGAGCCCTAGGCTGGGCCAGGTTAAGTGGAAAAGGAGGTGACAACGGGTCATAGGATCAGGGTATCCCTTCCCCATTCCTGGCCCCTGAAAGCCACTGAATGCCTGATGCATTCACTGTTATGACCCCTTAAAAGCCCTTGTTTTAGTTCCAGAGCTAGTCTAGAATTACCATTGGTAATTCTATAGAAAGCCACTATTCTCCCTGCTGCTGAGGCCCAGCCTATGACAAAAACCATGACAGGCACACCTGAGCCTTTCTAATCCTGCAGTCTACTCCACAGGGGGTCTCATGGGAGAGAAGCAGTCCATGGTTTTCACAGTCACGTGACCATGGAGAGGAGGTGAAACTTCCCTCCTGCTTGGTGCTTCCAAGTGTGGTACAGTATTTCTAAGGATATCCCTGGTCAGTTTCGTGTTCAGACAGGTTTCATTTTCTTCCCGGCATCTCCCTTGGTAGCACCTCAGGAATGCCAAGCTGATTTCAGGCGTCACCTCTGTGGAAAGTACCCAGCTGTGTTTCTTTTCCCTGTGGAATCCTATTTTGCCTTCTGCTCTTAGAAAACTCGGGATGCTCCAAGCAGCAAGGTGTCACCCCCTTTAAAGATCCTGTGTGTCACTGGCCAGACAAACTGGTTGTTCTTGTTTGGGTGATTAGTCATATCTTGAGATACCCAGGCGCTGCTCTTGACCACCAGTCAGACACGTGACTTTAATTTCTCACATGTGCTTTTATCGCTCAGACTTCTTTTTTGCCTGCTCACTGCATGTAATCATGACCTTAATATTCCTTCAGATGCTCCCATCCTAGTGGTTCTCAAACCTGACTGCACATTAGAATAATCTGGAGAGTGCTTAGAAAAATAACCTGTTTCTAGTTTCTACGCCAGGTGTATGTTATGGATCCCCACTGCTTCTCAAGTACGGCCGTATTGTAAGAACCTCAGCTGGTCGCAGAGCTCCCTGGAAAACCAGGCAGAACTGGAATAACATAAACGCGTTATTTAGTAAATGTTTATCAGCATAAAGCAGGGCTTTGCGGTGGGAGCAGGGAGAGAAAACAAACTTTGAAGAGTGCCATAAAGTGTTTAGCCGTATGTTCCACATTTTTAAGGCATATGAAATTATAGCTCACGTCACCACTTGGGATTAAAGGTTAGCCAAACTTGCTGTCTCTGTTATATTGATGTAACAATGCTGTATTGTTTGAAAGCAGTTTGCTTGCAAGCAATTTTTATAGGAATCTAAGGCATGTTTAAGAATCTGTCAATAACATTCCACCAGAAAACAATAGACATTTGTTGTAGAAATTCAGGCATTCTCTTGCAGTGATTCTAATCCCTTGAACCAAGAGCAGAAAGATATGATATCTAACATCAGAAACCTCTCCTGTTTATCTGAACTATAGACAAAATAAAGCTGTTTTTATTCAATGTTAGCCACCATACTACTAAAACCCTGAATGATCAGCAATCAAACCCAACAACCAGACTTTTTAAAAAACCACATTCCTGGTATTATAAAGGGACTTATATTTGTGGTTATGACAGAAAATATTTAGATAGAATCTTATTGTAGACTTTTGTAACTTTTCATTTATTTACAATAGAATGGAATGTATTTGTTGAATCTGGAATTATAATGTAATTTAAACTTGAGCTTTCATTTTACTTGGTACAATAGTTTTATGCTAGGTAGACAAATATGACATTGTTCTCTATGTTATTCCTTCTAGTTTGTGGTCCCAAATTTGACTTTGGCCTAAGCAGTAGTGTAGCATATGTGTAAATGGATACCAGGAAGATGCATATTTCCACTTGCTGCCTCCAGTGTACATTCAGAATTGGAAAATCGCCTAGTGATGAAACAGCAAGTCACAGGCATATACAGATTCTATGAAAATTTGATTCTCAGGGTAGACATTTTCAGAGAAGGAATGTAAATGAACATCTTTTCTTTCTCAGAAGAGACTAATATATTGAGTAAAAATTAGTTATAGGGCACACTCAAGTCAAGAACTTCCAAAAAAATTTTTAGGACAAAAATGGCACTTCTCATGTTAAGAACGAAAAGCATGATTCTTTAAGTCAGCAAATGATGCTCATATTTGGGTTTATTTTATGGCAAGTTAGGGTCAAAAGAGAAAAGGTGGGAGATGAAAAGTAGAGAAGAAATACAAGAAAGAGGGAAATAAAGGAAAAAGACAGCACTTAGAGAAGTTCAAAGGAGGCAAAAGAAAGAGAAAGACCAAAAAGCATTCTATGATAAAAGCTGAGCTGTGTTCTTCATATTTAGCATTCTGTTGAACAGTAGATAGCCAAGAAATTTTCCTGTGTTTAAAGCTCTCCGAAATTTAAATTAGCAGTCTTGAGCTAGTCCTGCTTTTATTTTTAAATGTTAAGGTTTATTTCTTAACACAACTTACCTGCATTTATTTTCCAAATGATAAAGTTTATGTTTATTTCCAAATCAAAGATTTGTTTTGTCATTAAATTCTGAAGACTTTACACAAATAGGAAGAAATTACTTGAGCTTTAGAAATTCACTTTGATGCAATTTCGGATACCCCATTACAACCTATTTTATAAAATCTCAGTTTAGTTTTTAGTTTTTATTTTGAGTTAAAAAGTGCTACATCTGAAAACGTCAAAATGCTATATTTGGAAATATCATTTGTTTTATTTAATAAACCATTTCCTCAGCTAAGTTGGGGGATATAATACTTAAGGGAGTCAGAAATTTCATTGATAAATCTCTTCCCAAATAAATGGAATTAGCTGATAGTCAAAGTACTTCATTAGTCCCATCAGATATTCTAAATGTGATAGTCATAAGAGTCCCAGTCCTGAATCTGTCATTTTGGGATAGTTCCCCTACTAGCTAAGTATCTGTGCAATTCGGGGTGAAATTTGCATCAACTTTCTGCCTTGGCTTCTTCATTTGCAAGAAGTGTGACTAGGGGATCTTTAGGGGCCCTTCCCATTCTAAACACTGTGTGTGTGTGTGTGTGTGCGCGCGCGCACACCTGCATGCGCATATGTGCAAGTGTTTAATCTGTGACTTGATTGGTTGTACTTTATTATCAGATGATCTTATGATCAAGTTTATTTTATTTTATTAGGTTCTTTAAGTCTTTAATTGCTTGTTGAGCAGCATAAGGTAGTTACTAAAACAGTACTTGGGGGGAATACGTTATCTGCAAACTGTACTTGTTTGAATAGATTTTGTGTGAAAGAGTGATTAAGATGGCATTGCTTTATTTTTTTCAGATTATACCTTTCACATTAAAAATAAAAAGTATTAAATGTTTTAAACCAAACAAGCTCAGAGTCTGTCTTCTCTGATTCAGTAGGTGTTGTTTCTCTGGAGACTCTGGATATAAGACTCAAAGCATGTGAACATGTACAGAGTTGTTGGCTAGGGCAGAGGCATAACCATACATCCCACAAGGAAAACTTGTGCTGTATTCATAATGAATCCAGGACAGCACAGGTAGCTGGGGAGGACCAGGAGAATGATCATGAAGAGTACATTAAACTATGTTTTTAAAAAGAATTAGGTAATTTGATTAGGCCCTTCAAACACGGAGAATTAGGTTACATGAAATCCTCTAGCCTAAGGTGACAACGTAAACTGTAAGGACACTTGGTAAGGAGCTCTGCAGGGATAATAAATTAGCTCACTGAAGAGCTGTTTATTCAATATGAGTTGAGAAATGACCACTGTCCTTCTGCCATTTTCCTAAGTTTGAACTCATCCAGCAAGGCAAGCAATTTTATCTTGACTCATAACTTTCATAAAAGCAGAATAATACTTATATATATATGTGTGTGTGTGTGTGTGTGTGTGTATATATATATATACACGTGTATATATATATATTTGTGTATATATATATATTCGTGTATATACAGGGAGAGAGAGAGAAATAAAAAAACTAACCACACAATCCAAACATTATAGAATACTCACTAATATAAATAATAATTTATTAACTATTTAAGGTCTCCCAAGCTGTAGGCCGTGTGCCAGGTTTTGCACAGATGTTATAGCAAAACATTATGTAAAATTAGGTGGCAGTTTATTTGCCTCTGTGTTCTGCTAAAGCATTTACCCATGTCTTTTACCTTTCTTGGGTGAAGATCAGGATCAGCACTTGATGAGGTTTGAGTTCAGCCAGCAGTGGGATCATTCAAATAGATTGAAGACAAAAAGACATGTATTTATTTGAGCCCCAAAGTGATTAGAAATGGATTGGGTTTGAAGTGAGATGGGAGAAATCTTAGCTGGCTGTGATGAAAAAAGAAAGGAGGGGCTGAGGCATGTGGATCACAAGGTCAGGAGTTCAAGACCAACCTGGCCAACATGGTGAAACCCCGTCTCTACTAAAAATACAAAAAATTAGCCAGGAGTGGTTGCGGGCGCCTGTAATCCCAGCTACTCAGGAGACTGAGGCAGGAGAATTGCTTGAACTCAGGAGGCGGAGGTTGTAGTGAGCCCAGCACTGTCCAGCCTGGATGACAGAGCAAGACTCTATCTCAAATAAAAAAGAAGAGAAAGGAAGAGAAACAACCTGAAAAGACGATTGCTGGTATATGAGAATCAGAAGTGAAATAATCAGCCAACTTAGACAATTCCAAAACCATTTCCTACTGTCTGTTTAACTTATATGCTACCATTCTTTGATATTTTTTCTTTCTTTTTCTCTTTTCAACAGAATTGATAAAAAAATGTCTGGAGGCCAGAGCGGGTATGAACTCAGTGAAGCCAAAGCCATTCTAACAGAACTAAAATCTATCAGAAAGGCCATTAGCTCAGGAGAAAAAGAAAAACAAGATCTGATGCAGGTACCTTACAAGACATTTTGTTAAGCCAAACTTCTACCTTCTTAGGCCCCCAGAAACTCTCAGTGGGGCAGTAGTGCTCCCTCAGAGTCCAGATGGCCCTTCCATCTCTGTCCCATTTGTGCAGAATGGGCCCTGTGGAGGCTGTTGCAGGCACGAAGGTAGCCTGCTGCCTTGGAGGAAAGCAGAAGGATTCCAGGTGACTGGGACACTTCTTTGTAAGCAGCCTTTGGATGTCCTTTGAGATAGTGGGTGGTGGCGCCTGGAGCTCATGTGAGAAGATTAACATTTTGCTGCACCCTGAATATGGGACCCAGATAAGCAGAATTTGCAGCCCAGGATACACAAAGGATATGTCATTTGCTATGAGTAGGTAGAAGGCATGCTTTTTGGAGATGAGGCTATGTGAGGAGCTCAGAAAAGCTTCTTTCCGACCCAGTTGATTCTGAGGTGCCAGCTAAAGGTGGGTGGGGAGTGCCAACCCAGTGGGGGATGCCTATACAGTTACCCTAGGAAAGCTGCTAACGGCCATAGATCCCCTTACTAAACCTGTACACTTCTCAGCCTGTGGGTCTTAACTCCCAGTGATCCAGCATCATGTGTGGAAAAAACAAAATAGCCATTAAGTGATCAGTATTCTGAATATCTATACTTAGCAAATACAGTCAAGTTATTTTTAAGGGTGTCTCTCTTCCTCTCCTTTCCTTCATCCCATAATTATCACAAACACTAAGAATTCTTATTTCATATATTTGGAGTTCTTTACTTAGCTGAGGAATAATTTAGTCCTCATCTTTGGGAATCTTAGAGACATTGATGATGTTTACATTCTCAATAGAACATCTGCATTTATATACCATGTTTAACTACCTCATATTGGTTTTCAAAATATTAGTTGAATATACATAAATATTCTTGGATCCATGTAATTTTGCATTTTGGGAAATTCGAAATAACGAGACGAGATCTAACAGAAAAGATAACAATCATAATAGCAAATACTTATAAATACTGACTTTCTGCCAGACATTCTTCTAACTGCCTTGCGTATAAATACTTCTCTTAATCCTCACAACAACCACTAAAGGTAGGCACTGTTATTCTCAGCTTACAAACAAGGAAATTTCAGCACAGAAAAATTAAAGTTTCTTAAAGTCATACAGCTGGTAAGTAGCAAGACTGTGGTTCAAACCCAGGAAGTCTGGGTTAATGTGGTTTTAACATGTATATAACACGTGCAAGACTTTACTTGTGTGTATTTTGTTTTTGTTCCACAATTGTCTTGCTGATTAAGTCAGTAATTCCAGAAATGCATGTCTTTAAAATAAAAATGTTAATGGAACTGGAACAAATTTACATTGCAGCCTTCTAATTCAACAATTTTAGGTCGTCTTTCATTCTTCCTATAAACTTTGGATTCATATGCAGGCACGATTAAATTAAAAGATTAGATTCCTTTTCAGTTATTAAAGTACATAGAATAATTAATTAGTAGATGCAGAGATTGACAATAGAGTTAGAAGGGACTTTAGATATCTTCTGTGACTTTCAAATCTCTTTGACCATAGTAAGAAATAGATTTTACATCAAAACCCAGTAACACACAATTGTGTACCTGTAGATACACAGGTATGCATGCGCACACACACATACACACTCAAAATGAATTTCACAGAAATATGCCTACTCAATACTGGTGATGCACTCTGATTTTATTTTCTAGTATCTTCTATTTCATTTAAAAAATACTAATAACAACCTACTAAATTGATTGAATGCATTGCCATCACAGATAAGTTTGAAAATCACTGATCTTTTTTTTCACTGTATAGATGAAAAAATGGAAAAGACTTGCACAAGATCACTATAAGGTTTTTGTTTTCTTTTCTGTTATTTGATGTGACCATTTAAGTTTTATCTTCACATATATATATATATATATATATGTATATATATATATATATATATATATATATATGTGAGGATATATATTTATTTATTTATATTTTGTGTAAATATCCCTTTGAAAGAAAATAAAGAAAGGTAAAAAATTTTGGATCTCTGGTATTTTCTAATTCCTCCTAATCATGAAAAATTTAAATATCAGGATTGAATACAGGCTTTTTTTGAAGTTGATGATAATGGTTTCTTACCATTTTATTAGTGTTACTGTAGGATTTCCTTTTTATTTTTTTACGTGATTCAGATTAGTCTTTCGTTTTCAATACTTTCACTTGTTCATATTCTCCCTCTAAAGTAAATCACAGTATATTAAACCTGAGTGCCCACAGTAGGCACATTTGCTTTTGATTATGTTCTTTACCAAGCCAAACATGTCACCACAGGCAGTGCCATGCAGTAGACACACAGATGGGCCTGTTTGAGGCCTGTGCCACTCATTAGCAACTTCTGAGCCTCAGTTTCCTAATCCCTAATGTTGATATGAGCTAAATAGTCTCTTGGTTCCTGTCCAGATGTACAATGGCATAATTGAAGAAGTCTTCAAAGTAGGAAGTTCTCTTACTGTATCTAAAATGAGAGATTATGTTACAGATATTCTGTGTTTCCAGAATTTCTGTTGCGTAAAGTGAGTGGGTTCCTGTTGAAAGAGACAACTTCTTAATGAAATTTTTAAAAATGAGACATGCATGTATTGTAAAGATACCATTATTCATAGGAAAATGCCATCTTGGGAAAGATAAGACAACTAGTTTAATATGATCTCACTTCCGAAGTCACATGTATGTAGGTACAAAATTATTTCCTATTATTTTTTCAATTATATAAAGCGGTAAGTACCTACTAAAATAAAGTAGTTGTTTTTTCCATTGAGATTAGCTCTTTCCTTTTAATTTCACCTGGTGGGGAAGATTTTCTCTCTTACATGTTAAGCTTTATAAAACACTTTGTGTTTTCTGAACAGAGTCTTGCTAAGCTGCAGGAGCGGTTTCATTTGGATCAGAACATTGGCAGATCTGAGCCAGATTTGAGATCTAGTCCTGTGAACTCTCATTTATCTCTCTCCAGACAGACCCTTGATGCTGGGTCACAAACCAGCATTTCCGGAGATGTAAGTTATCTGTGTTGAAGAGTTGGCCCAGTGTTGTCCTTGATGAGCCTTAATTGCAATATGGATGGTGAACTGGAACCAGAAGTATATGTGACTTGGATTCTGGCTTTGTGCATTGAGTGTTTCATTCTTGTAAGATTAGTTTTAAAAATCATAGTCTTATCTTTTCTGTCTAGGTGCCAAGCATATCAGGATTTGTCCATATGAATAGCTTTGTTCAAACTTTCTCATGCGGTATTTCTTCAGAGACACATTGAAAGGCTAGAGGCATATGAGAATTTAAGTTTTTCCTATTACATTTAGAGTCTTGGAAATTTAGTTCTTTCAAGTAAACATGAAGCCAATGAGACACAGAAAAACGTGCCTTTTAAGACTAATAAGAAAACCTGTTTTTATAAATCTGAGTTGATTATATTAAAATGTTTAATTTGTGATTTATATCTGCCATTTAAATATTTAATGTGGCTTGGCTGTTGTTAACTATTTTACCTTCTCCATTTTGGGATGCCATTAGCAGGTATTTACTTCTCAATACATTCCCATTTATTTTCATATTTTCTTATGCTGCTTTGAAATATGTGCTGTGAAAGTAAACCAGGTAGAGGTCAACGGTAGGGCCTACCTGTTTGAAAATTAATTTTTGAACTTATTTAGTTTATATTTTGTACAGTTGAAAGCTTAATGATAGGTTCATAAAGGCAAAGAAATTAGTTCCAGTTCATAAATTTTATTGACCTGTACACCCTTCATAAACTCTAAGATATCAGACACATTTACCTTGGTATTTACAATATCGAAATTTTTTTTATCTTGAACTTAACATATAGAGAAAATGTTAAAGTCTTTGAAAAACAGACGAGCTTGAATTGAAAGAAATGTTTTGCCCCTACTGAGACAATAAAGTAAGTGTCTTTTAGAACTGGTGTTTCCCAGTTTCAGTATTATCTTCTTTAACTTTTCAGTTACACATACTTCCTAGAAACAAAAGCAATTTACTTCATTCATTAGCAGAGTTAATTGACTTTTATCCTTTTTTTTTTTTTTTTCCACTAGATTGGAGTGAGAAGTAGATCAAATTTAGCTGAAAAGGTCAGGCTAAGCCTACAGTATGAAGAAGCCAAAAGAAGGTAATGACAGAGAAGCTGTTTTGTGCATGGCTTCAATATTTTCTTTTTCAGAATTAATCTTTACTCCTATAGTGACATCTGCTGGGCACTTGCCGTACATTCTTACCAAGGTTACCTTTGGGTTGTTAGCATGTAAAGGTTGCTTCCTCTCTGGTCTACCTTTTCTTCCCTGCAACTCCCCTCCATCCCCGCACCATCAAAGCTAAAGAAGAGGGAGAATTAATGAGAAGTGTAGGAATTAAATTGCCTCCTTCTCTTCTGAGAAAAAAGAAACTTTGAGTTGGTACAATACTTAATTCCCAGTTAAAAGTGAGAAGATTGGTTGCTTTGATGGAAGTATGATACAGTGATTCAGGTATAGGACTAAATAGCTGTTGAGGACTTCTAAAGCAAATAAGCATGTTTCTTTGATTTGAAGGGAAGTCCTACTGCTAACGTCTTTGAAGGTGCTGAGGAGTCAGTTTCAGGCGACTTCCTTTAGGGAAAAGGAAGAGAGATTCTTATTTCTCTCTTTTACCTCATAAACTCTTCTTAACCCCTGTGCTATCTTTTTCTTTCTTTGTGATTCTGCTGGAGTGAAACATAAGAGACTACCATCTTTATCTGGTTGATAGACTCAAATATTTTTCATAATATAGAACTCCTTATTATGAGGGAAAGGATTATACTGATACATTTGATTTCATTATTTTCCTCATAAGAGCTTTAAAATGCTATTGGGTTATTATTTAGGACATTGGGAAAATCTGCATTATCATCCTGCAGGAAACAGGAATTTATCATGTTTCTCCCCATGAGTGTGAAAAGCTCAGCTGAGAACCAGATATTGAAGTATATTCCTTATTATTGGTGATGATGATAGTTTAAAAGCAATTGACTGTAGTCCTTGGAGATTATCTGGCTTTAACAAACAAAATAAAGACAATATTCACCTCTATGTAACCTGTGTTCTTAATATTACTTGATTCCTCACTTGAAAGAAAACTAAGCTTCATTCCATAAATTATTAACCATGTGAGATTGAACAGGTCACTTAGTCAATCTGAACAGCAATTTACTCAGCTAATTTTAATGCCTTTAAATTTTCTCTGGCAGATTTTAAATTTCTTCAGGGTAGGAAAAAATTTGTAGGCTTTATTGTCGCCTTCTCAGTGCCCAGATTCGTGCCTTCCCTTCAGTGAGTATTGAGGATCAACGTCTGATTTTGTAGCTTGGTGATGTGCCAGCTTTTGGTAGATACTGTATGCAGTCCTCTTGCTGTGTGTCCACCTGGGCTGTGCTGTGGACAAATCCATGATTTAGGTCTGCTCTTCTCAAAGAGAATGGCCGCTACTCAGAAGCAGTCTTGGAGAATGGGGCCTTATGCCCTTGCATTCTTTTGGACTTGACTCAGCTTCAGCTTTTACCCTCCTTTGACTTCTAAGTTAATTTTATCTGGAGCTCACGTGGCATTTCTTTTCCTAAGTGCTTCTAGAAGTCTTCTTCATGTTCTGCTCCCCAAATTTGGCACACCCCTTCTAAAATAAAATTTAAGACCTGCCTAATGTCTGATCACACAAAGAATAAACAGGCACCTCTTTTTCCTCTATTATGTTGTTGCTCCTGGTTCAGTTGGTTAATTCAGTCACATCAGAACTTCAGACACTGGTTCTTTCCCACTTGTTTGTGTTGCCATGCCGTTTGGGGTTCTGTTTTAAAGTTATTAGTGATGTCGATGAGAAGGTAAATCTCAAGGGCTTACACATATGTTGAAAATGTTCTTTCCTCCTTGATTTTGAATAAGTAAAGAGGCAGGTTGTGTTTGTATTAATTCTGTTTTCTCATCCAGCCCTTGTTTTATGTGCTTAATGAAGCTAATAATATGCTTATTTAGCATTTTGATGATTAATTTTCTAGTATGTTGAGACAGTTGTTTATGGTTTGTGGTTAAAGCTGAAGAATAGCTGATGTTACATCTATTATAAGCTCAGACGGTGGGAGAAAATCAGAAGTACACTGCATACGCAGAGCCAGTCTAACATGGCAATTTTAGTTTTAATTAGAACAAGAACCTTATGGCACAAAGGTATGGATCTAATTCCATCTTTGCTCTTGATTATGTTTTTCGTTCACCTTTTCTCTTCCCTTCTACAGTTTATCCCATGAAAACGGGCAAAAACTATTTCTTTTCTGTTTTTCATATTCTGGTGTGTGCGGTAACAATATCCAGAGTAATCATCCAACATTTTTCTGTAGGAACATAGATTCCTTGTGCAAACATCAGTTGAGCTCATAGTTCGCTGAGATCTTGTCCTTATGGTTGAAAGAACCACGTGCCGTTTACCTTGTCAACAGTCCTGATTGTCTTCACAGTGCCACGTAGCAAGTTATTTGACTCAGGTGGTTAGGACATTTCGTACTGAGATGGGAGTAATGTAACTCTACCATGTGTTATGAAGCTCTAGACATAAGAGAAATCTGGGGTCAGGCAAAATTATGGAGCCAGTGAGGCTTGCCTTTGGTGCGTTTTCCTCCTCCTCCTCCTGTCCCTGTCCCCATCACTTCAGCACCTGTTGTCACTCCAGTGGTGTCTCGCCAGTTGCTAGTGAAGGTCCACTGTGTGCTGCCTGCAAATAGCTGTGTACAGAGGAACCACAGGGCTAGCACAATAATCTGTAAAGTGTCAGTGCAATGAGTGCTCAGTAAATGGCTTGTATGCGAGTCAGGGCACTGATGGGGAGGAGACTCACGTGCAGCTTAAGGAGAATATGAATGGAAGAAGGCCAAGCCCTGCCCCTTCCCCATGGCGATGCGAGAGCCTTGATGGATCAACCCCTGACTTCCTCCCAGGGTCTTGTTTTGTCACCCAGGCAGGAGTGCAGTGGCACAGTTATAGCCCACTATAGTCTCAAACTCTTGGGCTCAAGTGATCTCACTTTAGCCTCCCGAGGAGCTGGGACCACAGGCACTCACATCACCACACCTGGCTAATTTTTAAATATTTAAAAAATATTTTTGGTAGAGACAGGGTCTCACTATGTTCTCCTGGCTGGTCTCGAACTCCTGGCCTCACACGATCCTCTTGCTTGTCCTCCTAGAGTGCTGGATTACAGGCATGAGCCACCGCACCTGGCCCGACAGCTCTCATACCAGTTGGCCACACCACTGCTCTCTTTGCTGCCCTCTTCTTCCCTGACTTACTCACACCCTAGTCTCTGGCCAGCCTGCTCTCAGATTCCTATTTCACTAGTGGACTGCATGTAAACACAGAGGAATAAAATTTATAGGAGTGGCATCTCAGACATTATTGACCTCAGTTTTTTTAAAGGGAACCACCCAGGCATCTTTCCTGTCACCTGCACAGGCAGTCACATGTCAGGGCTGGTCTCTCGTGGCCCCCAGAGTACTCAGCTTTTGAAGCCTCTGTGTACTTGGCCTTGACCCTTTTGTCACATAGCAGGGTGTGCTCACTCACATGTTAAAGATGGGGAAAGATGTGGGTGACAGGGGAGGGCGGAGTCAGGCCCAGAGACTGGCATGCGAGGCTGCTGCTGCCACTCCGGCCTCCCACCAGTACACCACACCCCTTTCTGGTAAGTCAAGTTAGGAAAATCTGGACAGCATGTCAACCCCAAATTTGGCCTAGGCCGTATTTACCTTTCTCGGGAGTTTTAAGTATGTGCATACCGCTTTTATTTCTTTTTTTAGTATGGCCAACTTAAAAATTGAACTGTCAAAATTGGACAGTGAGGCCTGGCCTGGGGCACTGGATATTGAGAAGGAGAAACTGATGCTGATTAATGAAAAAGAAGAACTTTTGAAAGAGCTTCAGTTCGTCACCCCACAGAAACGTACCCAAGATGAATTGGAACGCCTAGAAGCCAAGAGGCAGCGGCTGGAGGAAGAGTTGCTGTCGGTGAGGGGAGCACCAAGCAGAGCTCTGGCTGAGAGGTTTGTTTTCCTTCTGGAAATAGGGCAGCTTAAGTCTTGTGGGGCTGTCTTAACTGGATACTATTTTCCCTGGGTTTGGAAATCTCAGTTGCATCTGTTCTTAGTGGACTGAGAAACAGTGCAAATGGACTTTGTGTAGAGCAATAAAGTCCTAATGCCCCGCAGGATGAGTTCTGTGTTTGTTAGGAATGCGCAAATGCCTGCGACAGATATTGAATAACTAAGGAATGCTGACATAAAACCAGGCATGTACCTCATTGATGAAGTCTGATAGCAATAGCTATAAACTATTGCACTCGGCTAAGAAAGATTACCTAGACTGTTAGAGCAACTGAAGCTTCCTGTCCTGCGCTTTATTACTCACAAGAATGCAGAAGCTTATTGCTGTTCATTTCACAAGGAAAAGACAGCTTGCTACCTGTGACATCCTAACAGGTCACAACATATTCACTTGAATTTTGTGTGTCAGTTGCAGCCCTCCTGTGAAACAGGTGAAACTGTAAGGAAAACACTCTAGACAATTTTCCGATCTTTCTATGGGAAGGTGTGAGTTGATTATTTCATCTAAAAAATCCAGTTCTGTAAACAGATGAGCAGGAATATTAAGTGAGGGGACTTCTGTGTGTCGGTTTGACATGAACGCATCTGCATAGGAGCCTGTGTCCAGGCCTTGATGGCAGAAAGGGTTGGATACCTGTTTCACGACAGACCGTAGAGCCCTTGAGAACCACCGCATATACATCCTTTAGGCCAGCCAGTAAAGAGTGGTGCCTGTTTCAGAGTGATGGGAAAGATTCACATCGATACACTTTGAAGTGACCTGGAAGCAAGTCTAAAACACCCAGCCTTAATCCAGTCGCTTAAAAAAATTCTTGGCTTCTTGCCTTCTAATTCCTTGTCCTCAATAAATGTTTAAGGTTGCGTGTCTACATAATGTCAAAACATTTGAAAAGTAGGGGGAGGGAGAGAGGAAAAAGTCTCTGACATTCCCAGTTAGGTGTTAGCATGGGGATTCACCCACTCTGAGGTTAACCGTTTTAGGAGAGTTGACGTCTGTGGGTTAAAATGTTGATCAAGGTAACAGGCAGCCTCAGTGTCATAGCTGTAGGGAGCATGAAAATGTATCAAAAGGAAAAGCCTCTGTGAGCTTTATTCTTCCACCCTCTTAATAATACTCATCTTTGCCCCCATTCCCCCTTCTTTTCTTCCCCTCTTGTTCTGGCTTTTCTGTCTAATTGTGCTGACCAAAGGGTCAGCCTAAGGGAAGTGTCAGCCAGGCTGGCAAAGTAAGGCCCCATCTGACAAAGACCAAAAGGAACAAAAAGAATAAGAAGGCAGGGCAGAATTCTTTTGTTTTGTTGTTGTTTTGTTTTCTGAATTACCCTGATATGTCTACATTTGTGTACCTAAAGTTTCTGGTTTCTAGGATAAACATTTAATAGTCATCAGTAGCTATGATGAAATGGGTAGCTTTTATGTGGCCCATGGATAAAGCACCAATGATGTTTCGTACTACTATGTAGAACTTAATAAAATTTTATGTAATTATATATGTCTAATGTGCCATGTCCATCTCAGCTGTTCTACTCTGTAGTAGGTGACTCTAGGAAGGACCTATAAACAGATTTGTTCTGGCAGAGAAATAAAATATGTTTGTTTGTTTTAATCAGCTTTTATTGGGGTGGTATCTTGCCTGCCTTTTTTATTAGGAGTAGAGCTTCCAAAAAATGACTGATGATGTAACATTAAAAATAACAGTTTGTTCCTAAGTACCTAAACTTCAGCTTTTTCCTAAGTATTTAAACTTTATACTTTTGTTTGCACACACATAGTAACTTAAAATTCCAGCAGAAATAGTATGCTTTTTTCTTTCTTTCTTTCTTTTTTTTAACATAAAGCCCAAGAGACAGTAGGCTTGAACTCATTAGGAAGAAGAAGTATAAGATATTTTTATAAAAATCATGTATTTACTGAGATCCAGCCACTGGGTTTGTGTCATATGGGGAGGAAGTGGTATGGATACCTCCTTGGCCCTGTCTCCTACAACTGGATGTTAGCAGGAAGGGAAACAGATGTAGCATGTTGACTTTCTGAATTACTTGGAAGAGCCACGTCATTTAGTATTCCAAATAAGTGGATACTAGTTTCCTTATCAGTGTCTTTGGCCAAAGGCAAATCCTCATACTTACATTGCCATCAAAGGTTGACGGACTCAGACATTCTCGCTTGATCAACTTAAAGTTTTCTAACTCCTATCCTGGGTTGCTCAGAGTGACTCAGTATCTCACATGTCCGGAAGAACGGAACCTAGTGCTGTTGGAAACACTGAATCCTTTCTTTCCCAAGTAGATACAACCTCGTCTGGCCTTGGGTTTTGCTGTTGCTGTTCATGGTTTTGCCTTCTATTCCCCCTGCTCTGGCATTTTTTCTTATGCTTCTCCCTACCATGTCTTCCTGCTTTGTGTGTGGGTTTCTGCTCTGCTCATTGCTGCTGTTGCACTGACGCTGGGACTTTAAGAGGGAAGAGAATGCCCTTGTCAGCAGTGTCTCCCCAGGGTCAAAGCAGGGTTGGCTGGAGCTTCTTTTGGGAAATAAGATTCACTGTGTGAAAGTCAGTTTCATCATAGAACAGATTGTGTGCCACCAACCCCAAATCCTTCTATTTCTTCTTGGTACCTACATGACTGTCAAAGAAAGCTGCCTGCTGCATTCCTCAACATTTTCCTGTTTTCCACTTAAGTTTGGGGTTCCCCGTTATTTCAGGGGTGACCTGTGGCAAGATTCTGAGTCATTACTGAATGTTGGTCTCTGAAAGAGCTAGATGCACATGCATTTTCAGCCTCTGAGTGTGATCCTCCAGCCCCGCAGCTCTGTTCTGCCCCCACAGGCTGCAGCGTCGCCCACTGGGCCTGAAGGCAGCGACTATGCTCGCCACCTGGTGGTGGGAAAGAGGTGCTCGTGGTGAAGAATCGCCAGGCCAAAAGAGAAATTGCTTGCAAATGAAAAAAGCCTTGCAGGAGAGGTGTTTCTGTGCATCTTTTGTATTTTTTCCATGCAGTTATTGAAATTTCTTAAACTCTGTGCTTTTCTATAGCTGGTAAGATCTTAATATTGCTCCTTGTTTTTTCACAGTTTGGGGGTTTGTGTTGTAATTGCTGTCTTAATTGACGTCATAATTGTTTCTTAATTATTTGAATGTTTTTGCCACTGCTTCTGAAAATTTTTTTAAAGCAAATAGGTGGGGGTATGAGTGTCATTTAGTTTTGAGTGGAAAAAAGACTTTCTGCTTCTATAGATGACATGAAATTTTCCCTAGGTGCAGAGTTCTGAGTTCAGGAGAAACCAGGCTGTGCTTCTCTCCTGCAGGGCACTGAGGGTAGAGGCAGGCAGGTGTGAAGGCCCACACTTCACAAAGGGCAGCTTGAAAGGGGATGCGGAGCAGCGGGGCCCAGGGGAGGACTCTTTCAAGGGCCAAGTAAAGGAAACCCTTTCTCACCCAGCAGACCAAAAGGCAGGAGCTGGAGAGGAACTCAAGAGAGACAGGTGTGAACCCTTTTGAGAGGTCTGATGTCTGCAATATCTTCTAACCCCTGTTTACGGGGAAGTTGGGGAGGGTGTTTCGCATGAAATACACCTGGATTCTGAGGAAGTCTTCGGGCTGTTACTAGGAGATGCTTTGGTGATCACATCAGAGACCAACTGCCGCCCACTGGGAGGGTGTCTGTGCCTCTCCCCAGTGCTTTCCTCATACTTCTCCTGGGGAAAATTTCTTCTCAACAACAGCAAGAATGGAGGGACTGGCGACGTCACCCTGTGCTGAAGGGAGAAAGGGCTGATGTCTGCCTTCTGGGACTCTGGGAGCTAACTGGGAAATGGGAACAGGAACACAAAGACCAGCATCTGTAGTTCAAAGCAGACGTTAAAGGGCTGGAAGAGCAGCTGCCTAGCATCGCCTGGAGGAGGCTGAGGACGCCCCCTAGTGACAGGGAAGGAGCAGCACTGAAAGTTTGAGTGTGGCTCAGGGTCATATTCTGACGTCATCCTGGTGCCTTCCAAGCACTAGAGAAAGTCTTCATTTTAATAAAAGTAATACTGAGTTTTAAAACTTACTTCCAAAGTGTTTCTCTGGTTTCAGAAGACATGGATTTTAGTAGAATTGGGGGCTTTCTTTAGACCTTTGTGCACCTTTGAATTCAGTCTACTTCATACTGCTTTTTTCTTTGTTGAGTTTTTGTTTATATTTGAAAGATTTTAAAAATGCTTCTTTTAAAAATGCACCTTTGAAAGCCATGAATTAAGAATTTATCACGCTTTTGAAGTATTAAAGAAGATGGCAAGAACTACTTTTTTTAGTTTAACATATAATGGAATAGTGTTGTTGACACATCAAAGGGATGGATACCTATAAATAAAATATGGGCATGTCTTCTTACTGCCAAAAACATATATCACATTTCAAAGAGATTGGAAATTAAGGAAATGAATTATTTTTCTCCAAAGAAAAGTGGCTAATTTTTATATCACCACTTTGCAGGGCATGCTGAGTCTTTGAACAAGTCAGATTTTTCTTCTCTGTCGAGCACTTTCCCATACATTATTCCATTGATCCCTTTAACAGCCTTATCAGGGAAACACAGGGGAATTATAGTCACCATTTTACAGTTGAGAAAGGTAAGACCCTTGAGTCAGTGACTTACCCAAGGATATGCAGCTAGTAAGCTGCAAATCAAGACTGGAAACCCAGGTGCCCTTTTTCTGAATTCCATTCTGCTGCTCACTACTCTGAACTAGTCTTCAGACATATAATGAAGACCTTCATATGACATAGACTGTACTTGCACAGACTCTTAGTTGCATAAACCCCTAGGTACTTAGTATATTTTAAAATGACTTACTATTCAAGTATACAGTTCTATAATGCTGTACTCTAATTAAAAAACTTTTGCAGTTGAACGTGGATGAAATTTTATGATAATCTGATGCAGATGATGAGATGTGCTATAGCTTGGAAGGAAATCACTTTTAGGTCATCTTCTTCCTTGAACAGCTAAGCCCAAATTAGCCCACAGTGGACTAAATTGTTTCTTAATTGCTGAAATTCTTATCAAATTAGGGTTGGAAATGTTATCGCTAAATATTATTTTGGAGCAAGCTTTACTAAATTTGGTATTTAGGATGACCTTTACTATTTGCTGTGAAATGTTTTAGGAAACGATTCCCAAGTGACAGATCTGTGTCAGGATTCTTAGTCTTTGTTTAGTTTTTGGTTTTCATGGTTGTTTTCCTACTCACTCTTCTTCCCAACTCAAAGGACCATATTATTTACCCATTTAAAAAGATTCTAGACTACCAGCAATTTTAAATTCTCAATTACGTTGATGACTTGGCATAACGTTCCCCATCCTTTAGCCTGGCTGCATGCAGCTCTGCCTCCAACACGTCTTGCTGGGTGTCCTGTTTACTGTCTGTGGAGTCCATTCAGATTTCCCCCTTGTGATCTGTAATGTTTGTACCATAAAAATCTCTCTTTTATTTCAGTTTTCATATTTTGTTACAATCATTTGAAAATAAATTTCTTTTTTTCTTCCTAGATTGCGATTGGAAGAGAGAAGAAAAGAGCTGCTACAGAAACTTGAAGAAACTACTAAATTAACTACTTATTTGTATTCACAACTTAAAAGGTGAGCTTAGCAGATTTTTGAGGGGAAAACTTTTCTCTGAATATATTCAGGCATATTCATGTTCATCTTTGATTACTTTTCACTTTATTTCCAACTACGTAAAAGTAAATAAAATCACAGTTAATATTTGAGTGATCAAATTTAAAGTCACATTTTCTTTTTCATGAATCCAGTGTCATTTTTGGAGTACATTTGAAATATGTTGTAGGAAGAAGGTATGTTTTAGCTGTCAAAACATACTTAGGAAAATAACACATTTTCCCTATTGCCCCGTTTTTTAAAAAGGGAAAGTGGGGGAGTTTTGCCTTAAAATAGCCATAGATTTCCTTACATTGATTAGAAAAATATTCACTCCTCACATTCACACACACAGAGGAAAGGTGAGTGAACCCAAGGGTCTTTTGTATAACCTCTTTTTATAAGCTTGCCTTCTTTTCTCTAAAAATAAAAAGCTTTTTTTTTTAAATAAAGCTACATTAACAATTTTGCCCTGTTTCTTTTTTTCCCCCTTTCAATATTTTTTTTAATTGCAAAGTGGCTTCTAGATATCTGTGCAAATAAACTTATCAACAGGTATTTGATTCTTTTTTTCTTTTAATTTTTGCAACAGGAGGATAATGTTTAATAAGAATAGATTTGCTACTTAAAGAGTATTTGGAGAGCAAGGCTGAAAATGTTAGTTAATAAGCACAGACATGGTATATACAATTATGTACTGCATAATTACTTTTTGGTCAAGGACGGACTGCATATATGATGGTCCCATAAGATTATAATACTGTATTTTTACTGTACTTTTTCTAGTTTAGCTACATTTAGATACACAAATGCTACCATTGTGTTATCACTGCCTGCGGTATTCAGTATAGCAACTGCTGTGCAGGTTTGTAGCCTGGGAGCAATAGGCTATACCATATAGCGTAGATGTGCAGTAGGCTGTACCATCTAGGTTTGTGTAAGGACACTCCTTTGCACATTGATGAAATCACCTAACCATGCATTTCTCAGAACGTGACCAGTTGTTAACTGACACATGGCCGTGATAGTGAGTTCCTCTGGCCCTGGGCATTGATTCCGTTCTTTAGCAGGTTTCTTCCCTCTGCAGATCTGAAGGAGCCAGTAGGGATTGTGGTTAGGTTTTCCATTTTGTAACAGATTTTATGGTGTGTGCTTTTCGTCTTTCAGCCTCTCCGCCAGCACCCTGTCCATGTCATCTGGGAGCAGCCTGGGTTCCCTGGCATCGAGTCGGGGCTCTCTGAACACCTCCAGCAGAGGCTCACTCAACTCCCTCAGTTCCACTGAGCTTTATTACAGCAGTCCAAGTGATCAGATAGATGCGGATTATCAGTATAAACTGGACTTCCTTCTGCAAGAGAAAAGCGGTTACATTCCTTCTGGACCCATCACCACCATTCATGAAAATGAGGTGGTCAAGTCCCCCAGCCAGCCTGGCCAGAGTGGACTCTGTGGGGTGGCAGCTGCAGCAACAGGCCACACTCCTCCCCTGGCTGAGGCCCCCAAGTCTGTGACCTCCCTGTCCTCGAGGTCCTCCCTTTCCTCCTTGTCTCCTCCAGGCTCTCCCTTGGTTTTGGAAGGCACGTTTCCCATGTCTTCTCATGATGCCTCTCTTCATCAGTTCACTGCTGATTTTGAAGACTGTGAATTGAGTAGCCATTTTGCAGATATCAGCCTCGTCGAAAATCAGATCTTGCTGGATTCTGATTCAGGAGGAGCCTCCCAGTCTCTTTCAGAGGATAAAGACCTTAATGACTGTGCTAGGGAGCCATTATATGAAGGAACTGCAGGTAAATGCAGACCTTTGCTTTCATCCCTCTTGGTGATTTTAAGGAGAATGATTGGAGGGTTACTTTTCCATGTAAACAAAGGGTGTGATTCCTCTTCTCTTTCTTTTGAGTAATCATTTTGGCTTCATTTAAGGAGTTTTTATTTATATACCTAGATATTTTTCATTATCAAATAAAAATCACCTTCCCTATTTAATAGACTTAATCATTTAGTACCTGTTCAGTTGTCCAGGGACACTCTGTGTGTGGTGGCTGACTGGGAACATACTTTGTGAACACATTTAATATTTCCAAATAGATTCTGGTTCTGAAATAGCAAGGCAAAGAAGAGGGTTTTCTTTTAAAAGTTGGCCTAAAACAGATGAAAACCAAGGCAATTAACATACTAGCTGATTAGTACCAAGGTTCAGTTTTTAGATTGTTCAGGGAATTCTATATAAATACAGTTTTTGTTTCAAGCCAGACTCTCCTTTTCTGCGGAAAGTTAATTGGAACAGCAGGTTGCAGTGTATGGTATTACCCTGCCACCTTCTGGCCAGGTTAACAGTTGCAGCCCCTAGAAGAGAAGACATTGGCGTTCTTAGGCCTGCATTTATACTCAAACAGAAACAGGAAGAATATCATTTTTGTTTGTTTGTTTTCCTTTGCAAAGCAGGAACTTTGAGTATGTTAGCTACAACTGTAAAGAGCTCAAGATGGTACTCTTGTTGGCAGATGAGCACTGTTGTGGTCTGAGGAGGAGGATCTGTTCCAGAGCTAGCTTGAGGCAAAATGTGAAATAAAAGTTCCGGTGCTGGTCTATGGGAGTCCTGTTCATAGCCACATGTTTTACTGACCACACAAAGAGGGCAGGGCTCTTTAGAAGTGCTCTTTTGCTAGAAGCATTTTTATTTGTGTGTATGGTCCTAAGATTTCTAAGTAATTGATTGGCTAATTCAGATGTTTAAAGACATTGACAAATCCAGCTTGTTTCTGTGGTTGCAAATACTGAAGACCGAAGTGCTGTGTCCTGCCACTGCCCTGGGGCAGAGGGAGGGCCCATGAGACATTTGTGTGGTGTGTGCGCCCCCTCATGGGGAGATGTCAAAACTGCAAGTAACGGGTTGTGGAAATAACCACAAAGAAATAACCAGGGGAATGGTGTGTACGTAATGGCCCCAAGAAAACAGAAGGCCGCGTGGGGCCTTACTACTGCTTCTGGGAAGGAGTGCGGGGTGTGTGTGTGTGTGTGTGTGTGTGTGATGATGGGGGGTGCATACTCCTGGAACCAGCTACGCCTCCACTCACATTTTAGTCACCACCATGTTTGAGTAAACATGCTACCCAGTTGCTCAGGCTTATGGTTCCTTATCTGCAAAATGGGGTTGCGACAGTAATCCTCGTGTCAGGCTGAGGGATTAATGCAGCGCTACATGTGGAGCACCTAACGGTATCTGGCACTCAGCACATAGTTCATGTAATTATGAGTACTCTGTGACAGTTATGATGATAAGTAATACCAGCTGGCTAAACACAATTCTTACTGTGAACCATGGAACACTATGAGAAGAAAGAGTAGAAAATGGAATGTTCTGTGTGCCAGCGTTCCTTCCTGTGCTTTGAACTTAACATTTCTTGACCTTTCAAGCTAGTTTTTGCTCTTTCTGTATTTGGAGTGGTATCTAGTGACCACTTCTAATGTTCAGTCAATTTGGAGGGGCAGTAAGTGAGGCTGGATGCTGGAGAGGTGGGGAAAGTGATCAGAGAAAAAATGGTCTAAGGTCTGTCACCCACCCAGTAATCCTGAGGCCTGAGAGTCCTGTCCTGCAAGTATCTCTGGTTGGCCCATGCCTTGTTCCTGACACTTGGGTCTTGCTGTGTCTTAAAAGTTCGTGGCTGGAGACAGGTATCTCTGAAGCTTTTGTGAGACCGTTTTTAACTTTTTTAAATGCATATATTAGAAAACTGCTGTTAAAATGTTACTGTAAGAGAAAATACATCCAAGAGCTTTGATTGCAGATAATATTCAGTAGCATGTCTGAAAACAACTGGAAGCATATATTTAACCACAAAGACTAATTCTCAAAAGTTAGCTGGGCAAGGTGGTGCACACCTGTGGTCCCAGAAGGCTGAGGCCAGAGGACGTCAAGGCTGCCGTGAGCTGAGATTGCACCACTACACTCCAGCCTAGGCAACAGGAGTGAGACCCCGTCTCAAAAACAAGATGAATTCTCTTCAGGTCACTAACACTTTTTTTCAGGGGACATCTGCCCTGCATGTGGGGGCAGGTAGCTCCCTGTCAGGGACGTTTGTCATCTCCCTCAGTGCTCTAGAGGCCTAGGCAGGTAAAGTCAAGTCCCTTTTATGTAAACTTTGCTCTCCAGTGCCAATCCCTGCTGGATGACAGCAACCCTGTTGGAATAACTACGAAGGCCTCCCACATTCAGTCTCTGTCATTGTCAAAGTCAATTTCAGGCTGCTGTGGTTATTCCTGGGGGTAATCAATAAATCATGTCATCACCTTCACCCCTCACAAAGGAGGGTGGGCGAAGAGAAGGCACTTCATCATCAAGGAAAAAGCATTCCCACTGCCAGAAATAAAAGGGAAAATGCAGCAATCAATCCTGTAATCTGAAGCCTTAAAACTTAAACATCTTAACAAGATGTAAAGTCACGACGCAGAAGGGGGCCGAAATGCATACCAATACAGATCCCTGCGCTCACTCTCACTCACTGGAGGATGAAAGAGCACCACAGGCTTGCAGCTCATTACAGTACAGAGCACAGCCTTAAATGAATGCTCCTTGCTCACTGCAGGACGCTGGTGTATGAATATGAGTTGGAGATAAAAGTTAAGTGGTCATTGGTGCTAAAGATTCAGTAGCACAGGAAGTTTTTTAATGGTATTAGCTGGTGAGGAGTTCCTGTAAGTCAAAGACATTTTTTTCTTAATTTCTGTTAGAATAGTGGCGCAGGAGATGTAGAATGTGGCATGTGGAGAGAAGGGGAGAGCAAAAGAGGTGGGAACTTGTCCACTGAGTAGCCAGAAGCTCTCTGTGATAGAAATGTCACTTGAGGGAGATAGATCATTTCCTATTCCTGAATATATGAAAACTGCAGTGAATGCTTGAAAGAAAGAGACTAAGGACCAATGAGAATTTGTGTAATTCATCCCTTCCCTTAAAGCATTTCAGGGAAAAGGAAAACCATATTCTCTTCCAAATAATGACTGAAATAACTGGCGTCCCAGGAATCTTAACGTCATAGTGCCTTGAAATTGTTTACATCTGTTGATTTGAATATTAACATCCTTGATTCCCAGAAGGAAATCTTATTTTGGATCACTCATGACCAAACTGTGTATGTATTTAATACTTAACTTTTCCAAATAAGATGTTCTGATTAGTACTCTCCCCTTCATAGATGTGGAAAAATCATTACCAAAAAGAAGAGTGATCCATCTGCTTGGGGAGAAAACCACTTGTGTGTCGGCTGCTGTATCTGATGAGTCTGTGGCTGGAGACAGTGGGGTCTATGAAGCATTCATGAAACAGTAAGGATTCAGCAGGGGTGCTTATTAGCTACAGCCATCTCCTTAGCCGTGGATGTGGGTTACGTGCTGTAAATGTCCTGCTACCATTAGTCCACTCTTTGGCATAATAAGGACTTTAGCCGTTAAAGAAGTAGTGTGCCTGAAAATTTCAGTATGTCAAAAATGACTTATCAGCCATGGGAATGATAAACAGATTGGTGTACCCAGAGCCACCTGACCCTCTTTAAAATATAAAAACCTTTGTTTTAGTGGAAATATTGGAAAAATTCACCAGACCCTGTTTGGCACATGAAGCTTCTCCTGTGTATTTCTGAAAGCTTGGAATGTCTCTAGGGTGTGGTATATTTCTAGTAATAAGGAAAGTAGTCATCAGAAAGGCTTTGCCCGAAAGCCCAGAGGCAGAGTTTTCTTGAAAAGAGAAAGCCTCTAAAACAGTAAGCTTTCACTGGCATCAGTCACACTGGGCGGGCCTAGGAGTGCTGTTAATTCGGGTTTTCATTCAGAATCACTAAGTGGCCAACTGTAACCATAACAATCGATAACCCCATTAATTAACTGTTCATCTACTCCCTGTCCATATAGACCTAGTGAAATTGAAGATATCACATACAGTGAAGAGGACGTTGCCATTGTAGAGACCGCCCAGGTTCAGATAGGACTCAGGTAAGGAACGTGCATGGGAAAGGAGCAGTTCTGACGTTTGTGCGGGGCGAGTGGCCTGTGATGACTTCTGACTTCATTTAGCCTCTCTTTTGACAGATACAATGCAAAAAGTTCAAGTTTCATGGTGATTATAGCACAACTCCGAAACCTTCATGCCTTCTTGATACCTCATACTTCAAAAGTGTAAGTAAAGTCAGTGAAGATCAAATTGAAGAACTTAAAAATTTCCATGTAAGAGAATTTTACACTGTAATCATATAGTTCATCAAAGTGAGGATGTGGAAAAAACATAGCAGGGCTGAGCATGTCTAATAAATGGTAGATACAGATGAAAAGGAAAATGTGAGGAAGGCATACTGGGTTTTAATTCTTACTCAGCTGATTCTTTTTAAGGATAGAAGCCAAGAATTTTAATCTCTTTTTTGTAACCAGAAATACTGTATTATGCTGTGTTGGAATTTGATTGAAATATGAGTAAAGTTTTTTTTATTGTGTAATTGTTACTGCTGTTGTTTAAGGAATTTTCTAATCTTTTACATTAAAATGCAGTGATTAAATTTTATTTATCAGTACAACATTGTCAGTCAAACATTTTATCGTGCTACATGTAAGAGCATGTTTTTATCATCAAGCGTTTACTTCCCTGTGACCAGTGAGCTCTTAAAGTTATTTCACTTTATCGAACCAAGAATACCAACAAAGTGGTGGCATAATGCTACACAGTCCATTGCTTAGAGACTGTTAATTTCCTGACAGATAAGCCTAAAGATCTTATGACAAATAAGTCTGGAAGTTGTAGACACCAGCATTCACATTTTCTGCCATCAGAGTTTCAGTGACTCTGAAGGGCTATGGCTGGAAAGTACCCAGAAGAATCCAGATTTACACTTAGCACCTCTGACACAGAATCCAGAATATACATGTCCACCCTGCGTTGAAACTTCTGTAAGAGGTGGATCTTAATAATATTTTGAATATGCGGAGTGAGGGTTTGGAAATTTAAAAAGAGCTGTTGAGGGGTGATCCCCAAGACTCCATACCCAGCCAGGTGAATGATTTTTTTTAATGATAGATTATATTCCTTAGTGATAGGACTTAGAATAAATTTAAGAGTTCTGGATGTTTTTCCTACAGACTTGTAAGTTCACATCCTAACATTGCAAAAATTGTCAGAAGGAACTGGATCTAAGAGAAAAAGAACTAGATAGAGATTATGTAATTGACAATAGAGATAGTGGATTTCTTTTTTTTAAAGATGGGGTCTTACCGTGTTGCCCAGGCTGGTCTTGAACTCCTTGGGCTCTCCTACCTCAGCCTCTCAAAGTGCTGGGATTACAGGCGTGAGCCACCAAGCCCAGTCGAGATAGTAGATTTTAATGTGTTGAAAACATCAAAGCTGGAGGTAAGATAGGATTCCAAGAGGAGGGTGAGCTTAGAGAACTTCCTGAATCAAGGCATGGGTTGTCCACATCATTAGTGAGACCAGTGAGGAGAGCAGGCATAATGTGGAAGTGCCTAAATCAACACAGAAAGCCTGCTTCCCAGGCCTGAGATGAAAACCACAGTCAGTGGTGTCCAGGAAGACTGGCTTGATATAATCTGTGACTTCTCCCTGCTGATAAATAAGCTTTGATGTTGGAGCATGCCATTGGCGGCCTTTTAGTAAAGCAGATCACGGAGAAGACAAAACTACCGGAGACTGAAACAGTGAACAGTGAGAATTGATGTACAACTTCGGGAGAAAACTGCAGAACACCCTAAGAACACACACTTTCTTTAAACTCACTGTCAGTGTACACCTACAATATGCTCTGCTTCAACTAAACCAGTCATGGCCATTCTCACTTACCTCGTAGGATGCCACAGAGTCCCTTCCGGAGGCATGGTGATACCAGTGTGGTATAGGACCAATGAAATACTCAGCCCAACCAAGGAGTAGACATTTCTCTTCTGCTCCCCAGCTGGTGTGCAGGCGGCTGTTGAGTTGGTGTGAACCTTCCTGACATATATAGCAATCTTTCCTTAAACCCATGTAGAAAAGCCGTGGCCTAAATAATGACACTGCTAAACATGACAGTTAGTATAAAATAGTCTTAAAATTGTTCTTTTTTCCGAACTTCAAAAGTTATTTTTTGATTATTAAATGTGACAAGCAGAGTTGATGCTTCGTCTGGTTGACAACAGCCAAAGTATTTTTATGAGTGGCTCATGGCTTGCTGGACTCTAGTTTGAAGAGATGCACCCCACATACACACCCACCCCTACAACAGAATGAGAGGGAACTGCCTTCTTTCCCTTGTGTACTTGGCTCTTAGCTGTGTAAACTATGAAGACTGGAGAAACACAAGATCCCTTCCCTCCATTGCCACCCTAATGTACTTCTCCTTTATTACTTTTCCGTGAAAGTGGAGAAAAGATTTTCTTCTGCTGAATCTTTGGCCTCCCAGGGACAGTGAGCTGTGTCTTAGTAAGGCTCTTAAATCAGCAGCAGTGGCCTGAGGCCCAGTAGATTTTCAGTGCTGAATCTCCATAATTAATATTGATATGAAATACAAAATAATATGACGTTCCTCAGTTCTGCATTTGAATTAGAGTTTTTCTAACTGGAGAAAGGCATGTTTTAGAATACAGATTAGATAAGCCTGGAAATGAGGGTGGAGGGGATAGAGTTAGCGGTATTCTCTTTCTGGGATTTAAAGAAATTACTCTGTGCTGTTTCTAAGAATTGTGGGTCCTCATATAATGTGTGCACAGAAAAGTCACTTTAAAGTCGTATTAGAAGTTATTGTTTTTCTATAACTCTCTGAATTTTACAAAGCACAAGACTCTTTTAAAACAGTTTTTCATATCTCAGACTTTGGAGATGCTAGACAGTGATATTTTTGAACTGTTATTTCATCTGTTTTAAATTTTCTTAACAATATGCTACTTAGCCTTTCTTTTTCTCTAGTAGGATAATGTATTCCATTCCTGGGAAGTGATCATCAGCATCTCTTGTTTAATACTCAGGATGAGGATTCTTTGGGATAAAGTCACCAGTATCTACTTAGTTCCTACCTTCCCAGGCTCAGAAATAACTTGTTTTGGAATTGGCTGTACATGGGGCAGGTGGGACGTTAAATTCGTCTGCCCCACGGACTTTCTTCCTCTTCACTTTCCTATCATGTGCCTTTGCTGCAGTCTCGTGGTGAGTGGTGGCTGGGCCGTTGCATGCTCAGGGGCGTAGCCAGCTTGGGTGGGTTAAGAACAGAGCATCTATGCAGCTGAGCACGGACCCAGGATGGCAGCAGCACTGTAAATTGATAATGAACTCCATGATCTCTCATTTTCTCTCTTTGCAGATAATTTCAAATGATAGCTGTGAATCTGGTATAAAGTACCTATGAAATCCATTTTATTCTTCTTTGCAGATATTTTAGGGTTGCCGTTCTTCCCTCCTCAACTGATGTCAGCTGTCTGTTTCGAACAAAAGTTCATCCGCCCACAGAATCCATTTTGTTCAATGATGTGTTCAGAGTCGCCATTTCCCAAACAGCTTTACAACAGAAGACACTGAGAGTAGACCTTTGCTCTGTCAGTAAACACCGAAGGGAAGAATGCCTGGTAAGATTCTTCATAATTCCCACTATCAGATAACACTTATGATAGGATGGTCTGAGAAGATATTTTGTAGTTGCTATTTTGCCAGCCCTAGAAACCCCTACAGACCTGCCCAACATCTTGGGACACATTGAATGTTAATTTTTTCTGTAGTGGTTTCTGTTCATTCTCTTAATCCAGACTTTTAAAATCTGCTTATAAATTGTGATTTTGCATAAAAGCTGCTTTCTGTTTCTGCCTTTTAACCACAGAAGAACTTTACCTCTGTGATAACTGTCACTCATGGAGTGTGCTTATCACTCCCAGTGCCAATGCCAAGCCTTGTGTGAATGCTGTGTGTGTATTATCTCATTTAATCCTCATGACAACCTGATGAAAGGTTGGTTATGAAACGGATGATTATCCACTATTTTCAGATAAGGAGCTGCTTAGAGAGGTAATTTATACTACGGTCAGACAACTAGTAAACGATGAAGCCAGATATCAAAAAGACATCCCCACATAATTCACTGTTACAAATTAAAATTAAGCAAGGCCACTGAGTACTATATAGTACCCTTATTCAGCTCAGTCTCTCCCACCACAGTATTGGAGTTTTGGGAAGACATGGTGTTACTGTTTAGAGCAGTATGATATTTAAATGCTACAGCAGAAGACTTCACACTAATTGTGAGTTTAACACACCGTTATGCATAATAACCAAAAAACCACCAGGTCCCAGTAAAGTTACATAGGTATTCAAATGCAGGCATCTAGAGATATTCCCATGTGTTCAAAATACAATGTGAGTCTCCAGTTGAGCTTTTCTCTGCAGTCCAGTGGGAAGCACAGAAACACGTTTCATGATGAACAAAGTTTCAGAGTGGTAGGTTTCTTCTTAATTTTATTTCTTGTTTTCTTTACTTGAAAACAATGTCTGATGATATTGTCTGACAATAAAGTTAGAAAGAAGCAAAGATCACAGACTTGTTAGGCTATCAGAAAGGGTTTACTATAATAGATGTCATATTTAGTATAGTAGATGTCAGAGGCTCCAATAAAGTTCATAAATATGTTAATTGATAGCCTTAAAGAAGAGTGTAACTTAATTTAGACTTTTGCTATGTGTGATTTGGTAGAATATGAAAGCCTTTATTCATTACTTTTTTTTGCCATTTTACTTACTTATGAATCCAAAGAAAACGATTGCTATCTGATGTCTTATTCAGTAACCAAAGTGGAGTTTTTATTTGTTTTTCAGTGGATAATGGGTTGTTTGTGACTAATAATCAAGTCATCTTTACAGCATATTATAAGAAGTACTATGAGGCCAGGCATGATGGCTCACGCCTGTAATCCCAGCACTTTGGGAGGCCAAGGCAGGCGGATCACCTGAGGTCAGGAGTTCAAGACCAGCCTGGCCAACATGGCGAAACCCTATCTCTACTAAAAATACAAAAATTAGCTGGGTGTTGTCACGCGTGGCTGTAATCCCAGCTACTCAGGAAGCTGAGGTAGGAGAATCTCTTGAACCCAGAAGGTAGAGGTTGCAGAGAGCTGAGACTGTGCCACTGCACTCCAGTCTGGGAGACAGAGCAAGACTCCATCTCAATAATAATAATAATAATAATAATAATAAATTTTA
Source organism: Cacajao melanocephalus (assembly GCA_963573385.1). Lineage (NCBI taxonomy): Eukaryota > Metazoa > Chordata > Mammalia > Primates > Pitheciidae > Cacajao > Cacajao melanocephalus. The sequence continues at coordinate 45,508 of CAUYLG010006232.1, read as the reverse complement.
CATTTACTAAAAAGGCATGCTTAGTCATTAGGTCTCTGTAAAATAGTGTCTCACAAATTAATCCCAGGATTATCTTTTAGGTTGGGGGTTATTTCTTATTTAGTCACAGCTGAAAATATAACGTATCTCCATGTTTTAAAAAATCCAGCAATGCTTTATATCATGAGAATTGCATTTTTTTTTTACCCTAAAACAAGCTCATTCAATAATCTTCATTAAATCAGAACAAATACTAATTTAAACGTTTTATTTTCTCTTTTCTTTTCTTGTTTTCTTTCACTTACATAGGCTGGAACTCAGATCAGCCTGGCAGATTTACCATTTTCCAATGAGGTTTTCACTCTATGGTATAACTTGCTTCCTTCCAAGCAAATGCCTTGCAAAGAGAATGAAGAAAATGAGGACTCTGTATTTGAACCAAACCAGCCATTAGTAGATTCCATAGACTTGGTGAGTCAAAATTAGAGAATAATTTGAAAGTAATATGAATTGTGGAATGCTACAAGACCAACGTGTTTTTATCACTTTTACTATCCTTCCTTTTCTCCTTCACAACTTTGTTTCTCCCAGTTTCCCAAGAAAAAAGAAAGGTAATTTCCAGCTTTGTTTCAAATATGGTTTATGAAAGGACCATCCTTTTCTGCTCACACCTCCTTATTAAATAAACCGACATAGAGGCTTCATTGTTTTTAAGTGATCATGGAAAAAAAACCTTTTAATTTAAATATATACTTTGTATGCATTGTGTTTACATTGTTTGATTCCACTGTCAGTTTATACATTTGGCACTTTTATATTTTGCAAATTTGAAATTATTAAGCCTAAACAGTGTATTAGCTTTTCATTTGTAACATCAATAGCCATAGACATTTTCTATTAAATAGTTTTTTGAGGACTGGGCGAGGTGGCTCAGGCCTGTAATTCCTTGCTTTTGCTCAGGAGTTCAAGACCAGCCTGGGCAACATGACAAGACCCTGTCCCTACAAAAAAACAAAAAAGTTAGTTGAGTGCAGTGGTGCATACCTACAGTCCTAGCTCCTGGGGAGGCTGAGGTGGGTGGATTGATTGAGCCTGGGAAGCTGAAGCTGCAGTGAGCCATGATCATGTCACTGCACTCCAGCAGTGGGGATGGATTGTAGCCAGCAGTCAAACTTCAATACAGTACTTCAAAAAATTTGCAAAGGGGCATTTTGTGAGGCCGTTCATCACGGATTTGGCATTTATGGATATTGTTACTGAGTTCAAGTTTATTTTAGATTATGAGGAAAGCATGTCCTAAGCAAAGGTCGGATAATTAAACAACAGTGTTTTATTGGTCATCTGCTGTGTGTGAGAAACTACTGCAGACACTGCGTAGTGGGTGGTGAAAGGGAAACAAACGTCATGATACGGTTTAGATTACACGCCCAGGCTTGTGGTAGACACCAAACAACACATACAAGATGAAAAAATAGGATTTTTTTTAATCCTTAAGAATGCTTTTATGATCGTCACACTTTATGTAAGCTCTTAAAAATAGCTTTATTACAATATAATTCATACATCATACATTTCACCCATTTAAAGTGTGACAGTTTATCCATTTGAAGCACCCAACTCAATGGTTTTTAGGATATTCACAGAGTTGTGTGTGCAACCAGCATTACAGTCTAATATTAGAATATTGTCATCATCCCCAAAAAAGCCCCGTACATGAGCAGAGACTCCCAGTTCTCCCTAACCTCTTTCCCCCAAGGCAACCACTAATCTCTTCTACAAGGCCAACCCTAATCTCGTCTCTCTCTAATTGTGCTTCTTCTGGACGTTTCATGTAAGTGGAATGATATAATATTTGTTCTTTTGTGACATCTCTTTCACTTAGCATAATATTTTCAAGGTACCTCCATGGTGTTGCAGTATTAGTATTTTATTCCTTTTTATTCACACGTGATATTCTATTGTGGATGTACCACATTTTATCTGTTCATCAGCTGATGGGCATTTGGGTTGTTTCCACTTTTGGGCTATTATGAAAAATGCAGCTATGAACATTTGTATACAAATGTTTTTCTGTACATATGTTTTTATTTCTCCTGGGTATATACCTATGAGTAGAATTGTTGGATTGAATAGTAACTCTGTATTTAATATTTTGAGGAACGGCCAAACTGCTTGCCTAGGTGTTTGCACCATTTTGCATTCCCATCAGCGTGTATGAGGGTTCCATTTTCTCCCTTGCCATGTGTTATCTGTGTTTCTGATTCTTGCGATTCTGGTGAGTGTGAAGTGGTATTTCACTGTGGCTTTGATTGACATTTCCCTAATGACTGATGATGGTGAACATCATAGACTTATTGGCCATTAGTATATCTTTTTTTTTGAGAAATGTCTTTTCAGATTCTTTGTCTATTTTTAAAAGATGTTTCTTTTTATTACTGAGTTATAAGAGTTCCTTACCTATTCTTGATATAAACCTTTTATCAGATAAATGATCCGCAGATATTTTCTCTGATTCTCTGGGTTGACTTCTCACTTTCTTGATGGTTTTATTTACAGCACAAAAGTTTTAATTTTCGTAAGTACAATTTATCCATTTTTTAAAAATCCTTTGCTGTTGGCATCATAGTTAAGACTGCTTTGCCTAAATTAACATCACAAAGATTTACTCCTGTGTCTTTTTCTAAGAGTTTTAAAGTCTTATATTTAGGTCACTGATTCATTTGTTAATGAAACTCTGTTCATTTGAGTTTTGTTTTTTCATATGTGGATATGCAGTTGTCCCAGTACCGTTTCTTGCAAAAATGAATCTTTCCTCTTGAATTATCTTGGCACCCTTCTTGAAAATCAAGTGTGAGGATTTATGTTTCTGGACTCTCAATCCTGTTCAGTGATCCGTGTATCTGTACTTAAGCCAGTAATACATTGCCTTGATTACTGTAGCTTTGTAGTTCAAATTTGAAATCAGGAAGTGTGGGTTTTCCAACTTTGGTTTTCTTTTTAAAGATTGTTTTGGCTATTCAGAGTCCCTTGCATTTCCATGAGTTTTAATTTGAATTTACTAATTTCTGCAAAAAAAAAAAAAAAAAAAGACAGCTAGGAGTTTCCTAGGGATAGCTTTGGACCTGTGGGTCAGTTTGGAAGTTACTGTCATCATAACAGTTCTAAGTCTTCTGATCTGTGAACATAGGACATATTTCCATTTATTTATGTCTTTAATTTCTTTCAATAATTTTTCACAGTTTTCAGAGTCAAAGTTTGTATTTCTTTTTTCTTTTTTTCTTTTTTCTTTTTATGTCAGATGGGTAATGTGCTGATGTCCTAATGAGGTTTGAGGGAGGTATATCTCACATATGAGTATGAAAACCTAATCATCATACTTAGGAACTACAAAAGGATCAGTATGCACTTCTTTTGTTAAATGTGTTTCTAAATGTTCTATTCTTTCTGATGCTATTGTGAATGGAACTGGGCTTTTAAAAGTTATGTTCATCATGACCCCCATATAACAACATAAAAAAGATCTACACTATGACCAAGTGAGATTTACCTTAGGAATGCAAAGTTGGTTTAACACTTGAAAATAAATTAATAAATTATATCAGATATTTAATCATTTAAATGTTTTAGTCATTTAAAACAAAGTTTGAGGACCCACTGAAACAGTGTGATGTTTCAGTACATGTATTCGTTATATAATGATCAAATCAGGGTAAATTAACAAAACCATCACGTGAAACATTTATCATTTATTTGTGATGAGACCATTCAGAATCCTTTCTTGTAGCTATTATGAAGTATATAATGCAATGTTGTTAATTACGATCACCCTACTGTGCATTAAAACAGCGGAACTTATTCTGCCTATCTGACTGTAACTTGATGTTCCTGTTGACTAACCTTTCCCTTTTCTCCTCACCTTCCCTACTCTCCCCAGCCACTGTGGAACTGTTTTCTCAGCTGCACGTTTAAATGTTTGTCGCACAATTGATTTTGTTTATCTTGTATCCTGCAACCTTACTGAACTCATTTATTAATTCTAATAGTTTTTTAGTGGATTCCATAAGATTTTCTATAAGATTATATTGTTTGCAAAGAGAGATGATTCTACCTCTTCCTTTCCAGTCATATGCCTTTTATTTCTTTTTCTTGCCTATTTGCCCTGGCTAGAACTTCCCAAACAATATTGAAAGAAGTGGTAAGAGCAGACATCCTTGTCTTGGTCCTGATCTTAGTGGAGCAGCTTTCAGTCTTTCATCATTAAGTATGATTTTGACTGTGCCTTTTTCATAGATGCCCTTTATCAGAATGAGGAAAAGCTCTTCTTCTCCTACTTTGTTGACTACTTTTAATTATTAAAGGCTGTTGGATTTGTAAAATGCATTTTCTGCATCTGTTGAGATGGTCATGTGGATTTTGTTCTTTATTGAATTGATATAATTTATTAATTGATTTTCATGTTCAACCAATTCTGCATTCCTTGGATAAATCTCACTTGGTCATAGTGTAGATCCTTTTCATGTTGTTGGACTCAGATTGCTAATATTTCATTGAGGATTTTTGTGTCTATATTCAGAGTTTTCTCATGATAGCTCTGGTTTTCATCAGGCTAATTCTGGCCTCATAGTATGAGTTAGAAAGCATTCTACCTTTTGGAAGAGTTTGAGAAGAAGTTGTATTAATTCTGTAAATATCTGGTAGAATTCACAGGTGAAGCCATTCAATCCTGGACCTTTCTTTATGGGGAGTTTTTGGTTTACAGATTCTATCTTTGTACTTCAGTCTATTTAGACTTACAAGTATTGCTTTTTGAGTCTGTTATTAGGTAAATGTAAATTGAGCATTTACCTTTAGCATTGTCTTGCATGTTTCTGTTCAACTGAACCTTTTATCATTATGAAGTGTTCTTTTTTATCTCTAGCAGTACCTCTTGTTTTAAAATCTAGTTTGTCTAATGTTAGTAAAGCTATATATCGATCGTTTTAGGTTAGTATTTGCATGGTTTATCTTTTTTCATCCTTTTACTTTCAACCTTTCTAGGTTATTATATTTAAGTTATACTACTTATAAGCAGTATATAGTTGTTTTGATTTATTATCCGGTCTTAAAATTTTCATCTTTTAATTGAAATATTTAGTTCATTTACTTTTAATGCTATTATTGATATATTTAGGGTTGCCCCTATTATCTTCCTGTTTGTTTTCTTTTAATTCCATCTTTATTCTTTTTCTTTTCTTGTTTTGAATTATTTTTAAATTTTCATTCCCCCCTCTACTAGATCTGTAGTCTTTTATTTTTTGCACTTTCCCTGGAGATTATAGCATGAGTTCTTATTAAAAACCAACTTAAATTAATTTCTTTACTTTTTCTTAGACAATGCAAAGATTTTAAAAGACTTTAGCTTCTTTTTATTCTCTTTCTGCCTTCTGTGCTATAAATGTCATATATTTTGAATCTCATAAGATATTCGTATTGTTTCATTGACAGTATTTAGATTTCCTCACATTTTTACCTTTTTGTTATATTTTATTTCTTTCTGCATCATTGTGCTTTTATTTGAGACATTTTGCTTCTGCTTAAAGAATTCCCTTTAATATTTCTTTTAGCATAGATCTGTTAATATCTATTTCAGCTTCATTTGTGAAAGACAGTTTATTTGCTGCATACTCAAAATTCTAGATCGGCAGTTATTTCTTTGAACATGTTAAAAATATCATTTTATTGTCATCCAGTTTCCATCTATTCTGTTGAGCTTTTGGAGGACAACTTAATTGTTGATTCATATACATTATTTATTTTATTGCTTGTAAGATTCTTCTTTTTCTTTGATTTTCAGCAGTTTCACTCTGATATGCTAATGTGATTTTCTTTGTGTTTCTACCAGTGAAATTCTTTATCATTTCATTCAGTTTTTTTGAGCATATTATTCATAAAAATTTAAAATTTTCTCTCAATGCCTGTAGTGTGTGAATCATCTGCAGGTCTGCTTTGTTTGGCTGTTGTTTCTCTTGACTTTCACTCTGTAGGTCATAATGATATGTTGGATATTATGTATGAGGGTATCTGACTGACACTTTCCTCCAGAGAGGATTTGCCTTCTGAAAGGCAAATGACAATATGGGTAGCTTACCTGAATCATGTGGGGACCTGAATTCCAGTTTTTCTTTCCATGAGACTGTATGAGACAATGGAAATATCTGCTTATTGTTTTTGCCTAATAACAGCTGGTTTTTTGCTTTCTCAGCTTCTTGCTCTGCATATAGGCAGCTTAGGAATGGGAAATGCCATGACAGGAATATCATGAAGAATATTAAGCTCCCTTTACAGTTCATTTTTTCTAATCCCTTGTAGGTTGACTGTTTTAATCTTCCCATCCTGCTGACACTGCTGCCATTCTAGGCAGCCACAGTCTGTTTACCCCACATACCTCACCACTAGAATTGACAAACAACCCTAAGGGAAAAGAGTGGCAATGGCTCACCTTGTTATATTTCTGTTCTGCCTGGGATCTTGGTACTCTAGTCCTGATTGCGTTGCTCTTTATTGCTTTAAAACATCTGGGAGGTTTTGCTTGTTTTGGGTTCTATTTTATTCAGCTTTCATATTTGTTTTCAGCAGGAGAGTTGGATCTTCTTTACAGATAGAAGTGTAAATTCCCATCTGATGAGTTTTTAAATCATTTCTTCAAGTATATGATGTTAATTGCCATTTGCTTTACTTTCTCCAGGATGTAGTGTCAGCCTTACTTGCAAGAACATCAGCTGAGTTGTTAGCTGTGGAACAAGAATTAGCACAAGAAGCAGAAGCAGAAGCAGAAGCAGAAGAAGAAGAACCAGGACAAGAAGAGCAAAGGGGTCCAGATGGAGATTGGTTAAACAGTTATTTCCTTTTGCTATTGGGAACTCAAAGAGGATGTGTTTACATGTCTTAGAATGAAACCTTTGTAGGCTCATGTTTTATTCCAGAATTATGAAATGCACTGCAGCTTCAGGAAGTAATGCTAGAAAAAGTCTTTCCTTGGTTATTAGAGAGTTAAGAAAGTAATGGCAGTTTGTGGGCAAAGTTAAGACATTAGCCAGATTCTTTGTTCTTGTTTCAAGTAATTGTAAAACACTATTTTCTTAGCTTTTCTTTCTTTCTTTTTTTTTTGAGATAGTCTTACTCTGTCCCTCAGTCTGGAGTGCAGTGGCTCAATCTTGCTCATGGCAACCTCTGCCTCCCGGGTTCAAGCGATTCTCCTGCCTCAGCTCCCCAAGTAGCTGGGATTACAGGCACGTGGCACCATGCCTGGCTGAGTTTTTGTATTTTTTAGTAGAGACCGGGTTTCACCGCGTTACCCAGGATGGTCTCAGTCTCCTGACTTCATGTTCTGCCTGCCCTGGCTTCCCAAAGTGCTGGGATTACAGGCATGAGCCGCTGCGCCTGGCCAAGCCTTTTCTCTTTTTTAAAGTCTAAACTTGATTTTGAAAGATATGGTAGCTTATTGTAGAGTTGTAGATAAATTTAAAAGTGACTCTCTTTTGCTTTTAACTACATGGAAGTACAATTTAGGCTCTAGTAAGATAAAGCAAGTATTTAAAAAATAACTTCTGATTACTCATTTTTTGGTTTGTTACCACTCTTACCTTCTTTTTCTGTGTCCTTCCCTGTATCCATACCCAATCCTTTAAAAAGGGGGGATGGAGGGGAAGTTATTACAGTTTTTGTCCAGGTTCATGTATATATAAAGAGCTGTCCTTCTTGGATTGCACTTTTTTCTCTTAAAACAAATTTTAGTGAATATTTTACTTTTTAAGTGTATGTATGTAAAATCATTTGAGTTAATTTTTAATATATGGACATTTGGAAGGAAGAACTTCTATTGTGATTTTTTAAAATGTAGATATACTTTGTCCTTATCAAAAGTTCTTTATAGTGGTTAAAAATCACAGTACTACAAAACAAATAAATATGAGAGTGATTATAGGGTTCGTTATAGTATCTTTAAATACTAAGTGTTTCTCATGTATGTAAAATACAATTTGTTTTATACATATTTCCAAACAGTACACTTCATATGTAAACAAATGAATTTATTGTTTCGTTTGATGGTTTCCCTTGTGCTCATTTCATGGCTAGACATTTATTACCTAGTCTGTGCCAGTTTGCATTATGTCACCAATCAAAGCTGAACATTTAGTTATCAATGGAAAAAATGTTTGGGTTAGGAGAACATGAAACGCAACAAAGTATGAGATGTTCTAAACCATCCTAGTAGTCCTGCTTTATATATTCTATTTAAGCTGTATTTATATTCTGGAGCACTACTTATAATACTGCTTCAGCCCATGCCAGGGCTTTTGTTAAAGAAGAGTCTTCTGCTAGTTTAGAAGAAAAACTCCCTTAACATAGGATTCTCCCTGCTAGACTGTGAGCACACTCAATAAAATGGGTATTTAAAATCCTTATTCTTTATTCACTCTTAGCTGAGAGTAACTCCATTCTGTTGCATGATTATTTTACAATAAATGAACAACGAATACCAAGTTATTTTATAGTGAGTGTCAATATTTTTAAATGCTAACATTAAACTCTATATGTGATTTTCAAAATGTCTATTTTAATATCTAGAAATTATGTTAAATTTCATGAGTTTAACTTTTTAGTACCACATTGAGGTGATTTTGCTGCAGGTTGCTAGAGGGTGAAGTGAGGATTTTATTTTTTATGAAACATTTAGTTAAAAACCCCAGCCAAAGAAATGGCTTGGCTCATTATGTGTAGTCTGTTTATTTCCCAGGTAACAACTTAGCATGCCCAGGTTGTGTGTTCATAGAGCATGCCTGCCTACCAAAAGTGTGTTTTGTTTTTGTTTTACCATAGGCTAACAATGCTAAGAGAAGCCTCTGATGAAATTGTGGCTGAAAAAGAGGCTGAAGTTAAACTGCCAGAGGACAGTAGCTGTACAGAAGATTTAAGTTCAAGCACTAGTGTGCCTGAGGTGAACGAAGACGGGAACAGGAAAGAAAACAACTGTGCCAAAGACCTCAGAAGTCAGCCACCTACTGGAATACCAACGCTGGTGACTATTGCGCTGTGCTGTCTTAAAACTGACACTTTACAGGCACGATGTGGACTAGGGAGATGCTTGTCTGTCTCCTTAGGTGTAAATTCCACGTCCAGATTTTGTGCCAAAAGCTGATCGTGAAAGGCATGTGTGGGAATAGGCTCTAAGAAGCATCGTAAACGCTTTAAAGTGGGCCCAAAATATTCTCCACTTGTATTTGGAGAATGTATAAGAAGAGAAATAGTGCTAGCTACTTTAGAGCTCTATAAAGATTCTGTGAATATTAAAAATATATTTTCTGAATTCCTTGGAAAACAGCAGGGTGTCTTGTATCAAATTTCATATATGTTGTAAGTTTTATTTCCATTTCAAACATGAAGTAAGAATTTAAAGTTCATTTGGTTAGCTGGCGCCCTGATTGGAAAGGTGGCAGGTGACTTAGTTTAGGCACAGGTGCCAACCAAGTTATTAAACAGGGAACTTTGCTAGTTAAGTGAGACATGTATTGAGACTGTCAACCCCATATGGGGAAAAATATTTTCAAGCTTTGGGAATGCTCACATGCTGGTGGATGTTGGTAATAGAGTTTAGAAAATTCCAATTTTTTATTCCTGAGGAAATAATATGCCCTGACTGAGAACTTTCTTTCAAAAAGGAGCAAACTTTCATTAAGAGACAGGTTTAGAATCAAGTTATACCTATAAGATAAAAAATGGACATCTGCCTTTGCCTACTGAGTTTGTATTTTGAGAAACTTCCATTTTTACTTGTTTTATTTTTGTTACATTTCTAAAGATCCAGTAAAAATACAACTCAGCTTCACAACAGTTATGTTTTTACATGTATAATTACATATTCTGTATAAACCTACCAGTGTGGTATGTTTCATTTTCTTATATTTAATTATCTTTATCATTTATTCTAAAAAAAAATCTAATCAGAAAGTTGAATAAAGTTTAATGATGATATATACTCAAATAGGATTCCTTTTAGAATCACTTTAAATCCAACCTTTATTTTTACGTCCAGCCTTTTGGAGGCAGCACCTCTACTTAAGGGTAACCTTGTGGACATATCACGCTGCGTATTGTGCAGAACTTCCTAAGAGCTCAGTAGAAAACCATTCTTGGTAGAAAACTGAAGAGAAATTCTCCCCAGTACTTCAGAAGTACTATAGGCTGTAATACAAAGCCTTTCTCTTAAGAAAGTGCTCCATGAGTCTCTGTTGTAACAGTAGATATTTTTTCTTTCTTAGAAGAAAGAAGCATAATGTTTACACATCTATCAGCTCCTGACAAATTGCCGACTTCTCTTACAGGTTGATAAAGAGACAAACACCGATGAAGCTGCTAATGACAATATGGCAGTTCGCCCCAAAGACCGCAGTAGCCTGAGCTCTAGACAGCGTCCCTTTGTGAGGAGCAGTGTGATAGTGCGCTCACAAACCTTTTCTCCAGGAGAGCGGAACCAATACATCTGCAGGGTAAGGTGGCAGTGCTCGTGGCAAGGCGCTGGGACTGCAGCTTCTTCCTGCTGCTAGGGAGTGGCCTGCAAAGGACAAGAGACTGTGCTCTGGGAGTCTTCACATTACAACTACAAATGCTGGAAATGCGATAAAATAGATGTGGAATATCACACACTTACGGTCCTTTTGAGTTTGTTTTTCCATCAAATTTAATGTCTCCTTGGTTCCAATGCGGTTTATTTGGCAAGTAAGTGAAGTTTAAGGATCTGAGTGCTAAGTATACATACGTTATTTGGACTTCAGTCTGTATTTAGAAACATAAAGTGGGTTTTTGAGATATATGTAGTCTGTATATTTCTATTCTATATCATATGTCCTTCAAACCATGTTAGTCTTGTTGAACTGAGAATTATGAATTGCTTTTTAGAGCAGAAGTCCTCTTTTAATAATGCTTATAAGCACTGAATCACATCCATAGTTCTGTGAAGAAAATTATGAGATTTGCATCAATTTACCAAATTCTACTTTGAGAAGTATTTCTAATTTATATAGTAAGATGGACATAGTATTACAAACTGAGGTAGAAATACTTTTTAAATTCTATATTTATTCATTCAGTTCAACACATTTTTATTAAGCACCTGTTGGTAAGCACTTTCCTGGATACATGGGATTCATCTAGAAACAGGAGACCCAGAAGCCTGCCATTGCAGAGTTTATATTCCTGTGAATCGAGCCAGACCACAGGAGTAAATACGATGAATAAGCTATGAAGTATCTTGGAAAGGGATCAATGCTGTGGACAACAGTAGTGCAAGGAGGTTGGGGGTGATACGCAGGCTGCATTTCAGTAAAGATTTGAAGCAGGTGAGACAGTGAGTGTGGGCTACGTGGGCTAAGAGTATTCTAGATAGCACAGACTGTGTCTCAGCTCTGACCTTGAGCTCTGTGCTTTATGGAGACTTTTTTTTTTTTTTGAGACGGAGTCTCACTCTGTTTCCCAGGCTGCAGTGCAGTGGCGCAATCTTGGCTCACCACAACCTCTGCCTCCTGGATTCAAGCAATTCTCCTGCACCAGCTTCCCAAATAGCTGGGACTACAGGTGTGCGCCACCATGCCTGGCTAATTTTTGTATTTTTAGTAGAGATGGTTTCTCTATGTTAGCCAGGCTAGTCTTGAGCTCCCGACCTTGTGATCTGCCCGCCTTGGCCTCCCAAAGTGCTGGGATTACAGGTGTGAACCACTGTGCCCAGTCTTATGCAGACCTTTCTTTAAAGAAACAAAAATGATCTATAAACTAAAAATACAAAGGATAATTTTATTTCAAGAAATATATAAGTACCTTAAACATAGGATTTTTGATAACCACTAACAAAAGGCAGCTATTTAAATTATTTAAGAGGCCAGGCATGGTGACTCAGACTTGTAATCCCAACACTTTGGGAGCCCCAAGGAGAGCGGATCACCTGAGGTCAGAAGTTCGAGACCAGCCTGGCCGATATGGTGAAACCCCATCCCTACTAAAAATACAAAAATTAGCCGGGTGTGTTGGCGCATACCAGTAACTCCAGCTACTAGGGAGGCTGAAGCAAAAGAATTACGTGAACCTGGGTGGTGGAGGTTGCAGTGAGCCAAGATCACGCCACTGCCCTCCAGCCTGGGTGGCAGAGTGAGACTCCATCTAAAAATAAAATTAATTAATTAAGAAAATGAAGTTATTTAACAAAACACAGAACAGGAGAAAACTTGTTTGAGGGGATTTTCTTAAAGCAATAAACTCTTAACTGTCACTACCTGCTTTACTTGATAAATGTCTCAGTTCCAGACTTCCACTTGTACTCTGATATGCAGTGATTTTTGTTTTTCAATCTTTTGTTGCCAGTTAAATCGGAGTGACAGTGACAGTTCAACCCTGGCTAAAAAATCACTGTTCGTGAGAAACTCCACTGAAAGGCGCAGTTTGAGGGTCAAAAGGGTATGTATTCCCTCAGCCATGTCCCACTGTCCCTGAACCAGTTCAAAATTGTGACTTGTACAGCACAGACTCCAGAACCACAGAATGAATGTCAGTGCTCCATGCGCTTGGCCCACTGAATGCAGCCGCTGAGACACACAGAGATGCAGATGCCATGGCTGCTATGGAGATGGGGGTGTGTAGAGCATTTATTCATCATTGGTGTGGAACCTGTGATGGTTAAGGCTGAATATGTAGCTTCAGTATCTCTGGAGAAGGGGCCTGCTGAGCCTGCAGGAGTATCAGACGATGGCAGAACACATTTCTGATGATGCTGCATACCACGTCCAGATCTTGAGCAATTGTGGGAAGGTGTATAAGACCCGGTACCTTTTCTGAAGGACACACATTCTGGTAAACTGGTTACACACACAGTTTTTGTGACTTGCTTAAACAGATATCTTTAGAAGGTTAAAACTGATGTGGATAGGCAGCTCAGGTGGCATTTTTCTGGAGGTCATGGGTCTCCACATGAGCTTTAAGGATAAGTCTGAGAGAAATGAATTAACAGGTTGGATTGTTCACGTAATTCAGAAATTCCCGTTTTCTTGCCAACAGCTAGAATACTAAAGGAAAATATTTGCTTACTGTGATCATTTTGGCTTAAAATGTAAATTCTAAATTTATTCATTCAGTTCAACACATTTTTATTAAGCACCTGCTTGTAAGCACCAAACTCACTGGTTTGGTGAGTACAGAGCACCAAATGTGCTGAGCTCTGTTGATGGCAAGCTTGCACCCTCAGGAGTCCATGGTCTAGAGGAGGACACAGCACACACAGGACCATCACAACTGTGCCAGGTAGGATAGGGAATGAGCCCATCTGATTGAGAGAGTCAGAAAGGCTTGATTGGCAGGGGGTTGGGGCAGGGGTAGGGTCTTGACACTTGAATAAAATTTCAAAAAGAAAATGGTAGCTTTGGGGCAGGGTGGGAATGTGATGGATACTGGGTGCTGTGGGTAGGTGGCATGAAATGATATGGGAGCAGGGACACATAGGGCATGAGGAGTGTCAGGTTGTGCCAACAGCTTTGGCACTGTGGTCAGGAGGATTGAGCGTGAAGGCTGGGAAGGTAAATCAGATGCATTGCCATCACCAGCATCACTCTGGTTTCATGCCACCATGTACAGAGTAAGAGATGCCTGGGCAGGCAGCATTGGGCACCCCTGGTTTAACTTTCTAGTTACTTGAAAGGCATACAAGCATATTTCTTTTTTCTAAAGGCAGATGAGATGTGCTGGCGTTTATTCAGCCTTCATCATTTTCAGGAAATTGTGAGATGTAGATTTTTCAGGTTACCAAACTTTATGCTTTAAAAGCACCAAATTTTTATCATCTTGATTGAAAATTCTTCTCAGCTCCTTTCTAAGTTGCCTGCCTTCTTAAGCCGTCCATACTTTCAAGGGATAGTTGCACTCTTCAGAGAAAATTAACTGAAAGTGTTTATGAATCAAGTGGAGCTGAGAAACATTTGGGTTACTGATAAACTTAATTATTAGGACTACTTGAAACAGACAGAGGTTAATCCTGAAGCGTGTGGAGGAGATGGTTTTACATGGTTTTTAAAGTAGACAGATACGGTTTGTTAGGAGCAAGTGGGGAATGGTATTCTCGTTTAGGAATTATAGCATGAGCAAGGGATAGAGGTGTCTGAGGACAAAGGTATCTGCAAAGATAAGTAAAAGGTTCGCCTGATTAGAAGAGCAGAGCGCCAGGCGTAGGAGTGATGAGGTTAGAGGGGTACCCACTGGCAGTGGTGGGCTGCACCCTCCTCATGCTGGCTTGCAAGAGCCAATTGTGCATGCTTTTTGCCAGTTAAATCAGAGTGACAGTGACATCACAGTCATAGTTTGAAAATGGTTATGGTGGGAGTATTTACCACGTAGAAACTGGCAAACCCTGTAGGTCAGTGCCTTCTTCTCTTCCAGAGAGAGCCAGTTATTAAACATCTACCAGCAAACCCTTGTATATGGAGTCCTTAGGCTCTGTGGGCATGACAGCTAGGAGAGATTTCTGATTCTGAAAAATAAGTAATACAGTCAAAGAGAATGTGTGTCTAGATGATTCTCACTGTGTAATGCATTTGTAGAGAGGGTAGAGGTTGAATAAAGGGAACCTAATGATAAGAATGTGACAGAAACCTAGCACTGAAACTTTTAGAGACCATGCAGTACGTGCCGGATGTGGGGGAAGAACAGGACACAGCAAGAGCCATTCTGACTTGGGCTAAGGCTCTGAAATCAGAATAGGGATAGACAGGGCCTCTCCCTTCCATCTGGCCTGAGCACTACCATTATTTCAGATTTTCAAACTAGAGTACTTGTCGAATTTGAGTCCCTCCTTACTCATATCAAATAGTACCAGTTCTTATTAAGGATCACTTATTTTGCATTCAGACTGCCAATAACCTAGACAAGAAATACCTCCTTGTTTCCTTCTGCTAATACAGTGTCACCTCTCACCCAGCCTTGCTTAAAATCTCTTCCTCAAGTGAATGTGCCCTGACCCTGAGTGATCTGTCACCTTCCCTGACATCCTGTGCACTTCTGCCCTCGCTCACAGCTTCCTCTTGCTTAAGGTCTCGTGTCATTCTGCAGTCGAAGTCTCCAAGGGCAGAGATTCTGTCTTCTCTTCCTAGTAGTTTGCCTGCACAGCCCCAGCAGACATTTATTTCCTGTACGTTCAATAATTATTGTTTGATGAATGGGTATGATTGGCCCTGGGAAGAGCCGTGGTGATTCAGTGGTGAAAGTAAGTAGCACGCAATGGGAAATCAAGGAAGGCAACTCAATTTAAGCATTCTGATTAGAGGAGAGAGTCAAAACTTAGCAACATTGACCAGCTGTATTCTGGCTGACTCTCATGGAAATGGTGGTTATGTGTCCTAAAATGGAGGAAACAGAAGTGTCTTACAATGTATTTATTTATTACACAAGGCAGGCTTCATGCAATGAATTGGTCAGGCTAAGTAAGCCAGGCTGTACCATGGTAACAACTTTAAAAACCTCTGTAGTATAAAACAATAAAGGTTTATTTCTTGCCTAGCTACTGGTTCACTGCAGGTTGGCAGGAGGCCCTGCTCCATGTTGCTCTCACTCAGGGCCTATGCTGATGGAGCCTCCCTCTGTGGTTCTTTGCTCTCCCTCTAGCAGGGGACAGAAATGTGCACCTCTCACACTGGCCTTGACAGCCTCCTGCTGGAAGTAAGGCACGTCCCTCCCACTCTCCTGCCATGGGCCGGAGCAAGTTGCTCCTGCCACTTAGGCAGCTTAGGCCCTGGCTTCTAGGGCGCAAGGAAGCACCATCCATGATGCACCAGGAAGGAGGGAAAGCGGAATAACCACTGCCTGTATAACCAGGGTGTTCGTAATTCTGTTTCTCACTATCCAGACGGTTTGCCAGTCAGTCCTTAGAAGAACAGCACAAGAGTGCCCAGTGCGGACATCTCTAGATTTAGAACTGGACCTTCAGGCATCTCTGACCCGGCAGAGCCGCCTCAATGATGAGCTGCAGGCGCTCAGGGACTTGCGGCAGAAGCTAGAGGAACTGAAAGCTCAGGGAGAGACTGACCTTCCACCTGGCGTGCTGGAGGACGAGAGGTTCCAGAAGCTTTTGAAGCAAGCTGAGAAGCAGGTACACAGCTCAGGGTCTGTCATCTCAGAGGGGCTTACATCTTTTTTAAAGCATACCATGTAGCAGGTACCCAACTTACCCTTCTGTTTTGTGCGTAAGTCTTTAGATGTTTTACTACAGCTTGAAAACACATTTTTCTCCACTGTCATGGGTCCCCCCCCTTTTTTTTCCAAACTAAAAATGTTAAAGGAATAAGGAAGCTGGGAAAGTGGGTGTGGCAGCAGGGGATGGGTGTGGCCAGTGGGGTGAGGGCATGGCCAGAGGGGAAATGGGAAATGGTCATAATTTCTCCGGATTTTTCTCCATCGCAACATAAGACTTGGCAAATAAATACAGTATAACTTTTAGCATAAGTGAGACATTTTGTTTCAATTTTTCTGTGGATATCTCTTTAAGATTCATTAATCACATCAATTGTGAAATACATTGCTAATTTTCATGCTCCTAAATTTTCACTTTCATTCTTATCTTAAGGAAAAAGTATATTTTGCTATCGACATTCTCTCTTACCTTTCACCCTACAAATAACTATACCAAATAAAGATGAAATCACTGATTAAAAAATAGAGTATTTTCAAAGAAACTGTTTCCATTATTTTGCTACCTAAATATTACTGACATTTTCAAGAATCTGCATACATGTGAAACTGATTTACTTTCTCTAGAGTAGAATTTATATTTTTATTTAGGAGTGTGTATTCTTATCCATGTAGTAGCAAATAGAATTTTCCATAAAGCTGAAATACTAATATTACAAATGCCAAAACATTGTTTTCTTTCAGTCCCTTTGGATGGAAATGTAAGATAGATTAGATAGTTCCCTGAAACTAACAGAAAATCTTGTCTATGATATAAACTGCTCTTTTTGGCCAAGAGCTGTTATTTGATCATGTAGTGTATAGTACTATCAGGAAAGTTTGAATCATTCAGCTGACTGGAACTACTCATCCGAGATGGAACTCAGAAACTAAATGAATGAATTTCAAGAATCAAATTGACACCAGTAATCTTTAAAGAAACTTTAAGCCACAAAATGTATTACATATCTGTATCATATCCCACCTGATAGAAGGAAGCCTTCACATTCAGTAGGACCTCAGTGTTTGCTCAGTCTGGAGTTGAATGGTAGGCCTTACGTTTGCTACTGCAGTGAATATAGGATAATTAGACACTGCCCTGGTTTCATAAAGGAGATGAGCCAGACACACCAGGTCCATCATGAAAGCAGTGCTTCCTGGGGAGGTCAGGAGAGGTTTCATGGAGGAGGTGGCACTTGAACTGGCTTTTAAAGTGGGCAGTGGAGGCCAGGCGTGGTGGTTCGTGCCTTTGGAGGTCAAGGCGGGCGGATCATGAGGTCAGGAGATCGACACCATCCTGGCTAACATGGTGAAACCCCATCTCTACTAAAAATGCAAAAAATTAGCTGGACATAGGGCAGCTATTTGGGAGTCTGAGGTGGGAGAATCTCTTGAACCCAGGAGGCAGAGGTTGCAGTGTGCCGATATCATGCCACTGCACTCCAACCTGGGTGACGGAGCAAGACTCCATCTCAAAAAGAAAAAAAAAAGGTGAGCAGTGGAGCTTCGTAGGGGTGAGAAGCCCAGGATCTCCATTAGTAAAGGTCCAGCAGGTGGAAGACAGTCTTACGAAATGGAAGACTGAATTACAAGCAGAAATAACTTGCTCTTATGTTTGCAACCTCTGTCACCATCATTTTTACCCTCTCGAGTTCTTAACTCAATATCAGCAGTAATTTCAAACTCTTGGTTGACTTTGACCTACTTTAATGTCATGGAGAAGCATCGCAATCTTTGACTCTTATGAGTCAAAGCCTTCCAATGCTGAAGTGGAGTTTTACAACCACAGATATAAAGAGAATTTTGTATCTTTGGGTCTTTGGTTGGTTGTTCATTTCTAGTGTGTCATGATATAAAATTCTAAATCTCTAGATGTCAGTTATTACTAAAACTATGGGACTTAATTTTTTTTTGCTTAATATCATAGTGCTAAGGTTCATCCATAAATTGCTTCTTACTGCATTTCATTTTTTTTTTTTTGACTGCTAGCCACTCTCCATTGTGTATAGAGAAGTTCAGTAAAGCAAAAAGTTCTTTAAAAAAATGAAAGGAAAAACAGAAAGCTCTGGCAAAATTAATGAAGAGAATATACAAATAAAGAACATTATAAAAGTAATCAGGGACAGGGCTACCGGTGAATTTGAGATTTACAAAATAATTACAGCTGGGGTGGGAGAATCACTTGAGCCCAGGCATTGGAGACCAGCCTGGGCAACATAGGGAGACCTCATCTCTACAAAAAAAGTAAATAAAAATAAAAAATTAACTAAGCATGGTGGCATGCACCTATAATCCCAACTACTTGGAAGGCTGAGGTGGGAGGATCACTTTAGCCCAGAAGGTAGAGGCTGCAGTGAGCTGTGATTGCACCACTGCACGCCAGCATAGGTGACAGAGCGAGAACCTGTCAATCAGTATTGAAAAATTAAAAAATAAATACATAATAAATGCACACACTCACTCTCTGTCTCTCGCTCTCTCTCTTTCACCCCCACCTTCACCCCCCAGTGCTTTTGGAGGTCAGAGTGGGGGAACAGCTTGAGGCCAAGAGTTTGAGAGCAGCCTGGGTGACATATCAAGATCCCATCTCTATGAAAAAGAAAATTTTTTTTAAGTTAGCTGAGCATGGTGGCACATATGTATATAGTCTTGGCTGTTCTGGTGGCTGAGGCAAGAAGATCACCTGAGGGTCACCAGAGGTTTGAGGTTGAAGTGAGCTATGATCACCCACTGTACTTTAGCCTGCATGACAGAAAAAAATAATTGAATACTATAAAAAATATATATGCCACAATTTGGACATATATCTAGAAAAATATACTAGAATGGATGTTTGGAAAGAATAAAAAGGATAGAAAATTCTATAACTCTTTTAAAAACATGGAAGCTGTGATTAAAACTCTATCCACAAAGAAAATATAAGTTCTGGATGCTTTATAGGCATTTTCCACCACACTTTCAAAGAACAGATTATCTCAATTTTATACAAACTCTTCCAGACACTAGAAAAAGAGAACACTTCACAACTAATTTTATGCAATCAGCATTCCTAATACCAACATGGACAAAGATGCTATCAGAAGGAAAATCACAAGCCAGCCCAGTTTCATTTATGAATGTAGACGCAAGAATTCTGACTAAAAAGTATTAGTAAATAGGTTCCAACACGATTAAAAAGAGAATACATGTTGATCATGTTGAATTGTACAAAGGTTTGGTTTTGTTTTGTTTTGTTTTTGAGATGGAGTATCGCTCTGTTTCCCAGGCTGGAGTGCAGTGGCACGATCTCGGCTCACTGCAACCTCCACCTCCCAGGTTCAAGCCATTCTCCTGTCTCAGCTTCCCGAGTAGCTGGGGCTACAGGTGTGCTCCCCCATACCCAGCTAATTTTTGTATTTTTAGTAAAGACAGGGTTTCACCATGATGGCCAGGCTGGTCTCAAATTCCTGACCTCAGGTGATCCACCCACCTCAGCCTCCCAAAGTGCTGGGATTATAGGCATGAGCCACCGTGCCTGGCAGGTTTTTTTAGTATTAGAAAACAATGGATTAAAAAAAATACATGTTGACCATGTCGAAATGTCTAAGGATATTTTTAATACTAGAGAAATCTGTTAATGTAATTCATTACTTTTAACAGATTAAGGAGAAAGACCATTTGATCAACTCAATAGATTCAGAAAAATATTGAGAAAATTCATTGTTCCTTCATGTTTAAAAATCCCAGTAAGTTAGAAACAGGAACTTCCTCAACTTGATAAAGAATAACTTAAAGTAAATGTGGTCATAAATAGATAAACATTAAAATCATTTTCTTTAAAATCAAACACAAGACATTCAACATTGTTCTGTTCAACATTGTATTAGGAGTTCCTAAACAGTACCATAAGGCAAAAAAAAAAAAAAAAGTAGAAAAGTAGAAACGGAAAGATTGGAAAGAAATAAAGCTGCCACTATCTACAGGTGGCATTGCATACATTAAAAAATTTGTAATTTATTACAAATAGAGTTTAGCAAGATGGGTGAATAGAAGGATATCTAAAAGTCTGTTGCATTTCTTTACACCAACCAGAAACACCTAGAACATTTAAGTAAGAAAATTATAACAGTATCAATATCAAATATCAAGAAATGAATTTAACAAAAATAAACAGTACATTGTAGAGAAAATTAGAAAACCTAGTGAGAAGAAATGTAAAAGCAAATTCATAGAGAATTTGTTACATTCATGTAGAGCAGGGGTCAGTAAGCTTTTCCTATAAATGACCATATATTAAATATTATATCAAATATTACACTATAATATAATTATAATTAAATACTAATAACGTTAAATATTCTAGGCTCTCCGGCCCATATATTCCCTGTTGCCACTATTCAGTACTGCCATAGATAAAATGTAAATAAATGATGTATTTGCATTCCAATAAAACTTTATTTACAAAAACAGATGGCAGGCCATAGTTTGTGAACTGCCGATCTAGAAGAAGAATTAATAATGTGAAGATGGCCAGTTCTTTCTAAAATGTAATTCCAAGCAGAATACCCACATGGTTTTTCATGGATATTGATGCAGTTAATGAAAAAATAAAGTCAAACGATAGCCAGGGTACTTTGGAAAAGAATAACAAGAAGAGGGACTTGCCCTGTAAGAAATCAGGATTTATTAAACTACTAAAATAGCAGGAATTTATGGAGGAATGAAGAGATCAATCATGGCATGAATATAGAGCTCAGAAACAGACACATCTGTATGGAGAGTCGATGTGTGATGTGGCTGGTATCTGTGTGGAGCATTGATGTGTGATGCCTAAGTAATAGGGGAGCCATGAAGGTTTCTAAAGTGTTCTCTGGAAAGACAGTGTGGCAGTAGTATATGTGACCATGGCTAGAGCCAGAGGCTCCTTCCCATCCCAGTCCCTAGCGTCAGACATTTTCTCATGAGATAAAGTCAGAGACTTTGGCAGATCCAAGCAGTATGTGTAATACTGGTTGAAAAAGAAGATTAAGACCTTCTTTTAAAAGTAAAAGGATCATAAATACTGTTTTCCTGAGTGTTATTTATTGTCTTTCATTGTATAATTCTGCTAAGATTTTTGCTGTTGTTGATGGATGATTCAAGGTTTGGGGGCTAATAGGGTGACCTTTGTTTTCCTTCCACACTAAAGCAATCTTTGGATTTGCTCTAAGTTAATTCGAAGTAAGTAGAAGAAGTCTAGAACCCAGCAACCCAAGGAAATCATCAGGACAGACACATGGCTCAGGGTCTCTGAAAACTGGCAGTCAAGTAAGACTTGATGTTTGAGGCACACATGTTCATTTTAATGATTTGTCCTTTAATGAGCCAGTCAAGAATGTGTGTGTGTTTTGAGCTGAAAAAAAATTAAGAATGAGTTTCTTGGGAAACTTGAGCAGACATATTTTCTGTAAACACAAACGCCTCCTAATGCAGATCCTTCCTCTTGAACTCCTATGCTGCCTTCAGCCTAAAGTGTAAACTCCCCAGGGAAGCAATGAGGCTGCTTTTGCTTCTTTGGTATTACGGTGCCTTAGTAGATGTTCCATCCAACCTTGGCAGAAGTCTCCTTTGCCTCATTCAGGCTGCTCATCTTGTTGACCAGCCATGATTTGAGTTTTGCTTGCCTTCTGCTTGCCACTAGAGTAGTGGTTGAATCCACTGACTTATTGGTGAATAGATCAGTACAGCCTGTAAAGCATGATGAGAATCTGACTGGTGGGCACTGTCAGTGGCCCTAGTGTAGTTTGGCCATGTGAAGGCCCCCACCCTGTCCTCAGGAAGCCCTTGGTCCAGCTGTGCCTTGGTGGCCCTGGGACCAAGTTTAAGGAATATCATGGTCTAGGGTTATTACCAGATCAAATTAATATTTATTAAAGACTTTTGAAATTGACCCTCAACTCTTTTGACAGACGTTCTGAAACAGTTTTCTGCTGTTTTGTTCCCAGTATCTCACACAATATTCACAGCCATGATCTAGGAAAATAATGACAGTGGGAGGGGAAAAGTGGCCAATTCATTCTTCCCAGTGTGCCAAGATCCCTGACACCCCTTGTTTATTTGTTTTCGTCCCTATCATGCCAACCTATCATTCTCTTCTTAGTAACAGAAATAATGATAGGAATGTGAGGCATATTTCTCAGACATAATATAAGGTTGAACTAAATTACCTTCTCAGTGACCTGTTTGGGAACTGTCATCTGTCATTCATTGCAACCATGGGTGGTATTTTTTACTTTCATCTCCTAGTTGTTAGCATTTAGTTATTCCTATTGCAGGGCACCACCTAAAAATAATGCTGGCTAACATACCTGACTGGTGCTGTCACTTCCTGGGCCTGCCTCAGAGCCAGCATCTTCATAAAGGTGCCACCATAGCTGTCTGAGGGTTTTGATTCTTTAAAATGTCAACACAACACAACACGCTTGTATACAAAGCCGAGTGAAGTTGGCCTTGCCAGTAGAAGTAACATTAATGGATGTATTTTGCTCACAAAACAGGCTTTCTGTTACCCATGTGGCAATATACTCTTAGATTTGTAAAAAGTGGTGACTTGAGCTCAGAACTGCCTGGGAATAATTCAGAGATCATGGAGTTGTCCAATTTGGATCAAGAGTGCAAAGATTTGAGAGGGGCAGAATCTCCTTTGTCTTGCCCAAGGAAGGATACAAGCAAGCCTTGTTCCAACTGGAAACTGTCTGAAAAAGAGTGACACTTCAGAACTCTGCTTTGTAAAATAGTGCTTTATTTTATATTAATTTACAGTTGTTTAGTCACTAAATGATACCTGTGCATAATTCTGGCCTCATAATAAATTTCTGATGATGATTAGAATCATGCTTACATAGGTTGCACTGATGATTTTGCTTAGAAATTATTTCTTAATAGAAGATTTCTTTTTGAGACAGGGTCTCTCTCTGTTACCCAGGCTGGAATGCCATGGTGTGACCACCGCACACGGCAGCCTCGACCTCCCAGATTCAAGCAGTCCTTCCACCTCAGTTCCCTGAGTAGCTGGGACCACAGGCACACACCACCAGACTCGGCTTTTTTTTTTTTTTTTTTTTTTTGTAGAAATGGGGTTCCACTATATTTCCCAGGCTGGTCTTGAACTCCTGGGCTCAGGCAAGTCTCCCTCCTCAGCCTCCCAAAGTGCTTGGATTACAGATGTGAGCCATGATACCCAGCCTAGAGGATTTATGATCTTTATTATCTGATGAACCAGAACTTAGTTGGTTTTAAAATTAGTTTGCATACCAAGATAATGAGGGAAAAGAAGATCCCAAGGAGCTTTCTCTTGTGATTATGGCAGAGCCTGAGATAAACACTTGACATGGAGTTTCACTCTTGTCACCCAGGCTGAAGTGCAGTAGCATAATCTCAGCTCACTGCAACTTCTGCCTCCCAGGTTCAAGCAACTCTCTTGTCTCAGCCTCCTAAGTAGCTGGAACCACAGGTGTGCGTCACCAGACCTGGCTAATTTTTTTATTTTTAGTAGAGGTGGAGTTTCATCATGTTGGCTAGGCTGGTCTTGAACTCCTGACCTCAGGTGGTCTGCCCATTTTGGCCTCCCAAAGTGCTGGGATTACAGGTGTGAGCCACCACGCCTAGCCTGGGATAAACACTTTTGTTCTACTGCTTCACTAAGAGGGTGCAGCCCAGGGGAGCTGAGGAGAGACAAGAGAGGAGATGGCTGCTGGTGTGCTGCCTGCTTGCTCCCCTGGGACCAGTGCCCAAAGGCCATGCTAACCCCATCTCATAGTCATCACTCATAGGAGAAATAAGGAAGAATTGTTCTACTCATTTGCACATATAGGTGCCAGAAAATCTCATGGTAAACGTTGGATTCAACAGAAAGGCCATGGCAGGGGCTAGGGGAGACACTAGTTGTACCTTTATGAAGTCCACTAGACCCCGCAGAGAGCTGATGCCTGCAAGAGCATTGGGAAAAGTCAAGAGGATTTGAGCTGATGTGTTAGAGGTCTCTGATTCAGAATGAGAATGTGTATTTTCTAGTTCTTGCCAAGAACATTTCAGCCTAACAAAACATGAAGATAACATCTAAAAAATTAAGGGCTGGTAAAAGTTCACAGTCTTAATAATTTGTATTGCGCTTTCTCCATGCCATTGCTATTGTTTTTCTAGATCACTGCTGTGAACCATGGGGATGCTGTTAATAGTTCAGTGTAAAACTCATTTGTCAGAGGAGTTGAAGCTTATATGCTGCCTTTTTATCCACAAGGTAGGGCCAAAACTCTTCAGCTAGCCTGATGATACCCAGGGAAAGAGCCATTGGTATACACTAGAGGTCCCTGTTTAGGGTCTAAGTGAAGAGAGAAAGACTGTAACAGCAAGGCCAGGAGACCTATGAGTGCCTGTGGTGTCCGAGTCAGATCTTCTTAGATGCTGTTGTGGCTTCACTTTCTCATTACCATTCCCCTTTCCTTCACAACTCCTTTCTTTTTCCCATCAAAAAATAGGTAAATAAAAATAAATCAGCCTTATAAAATGCCATAAAAATGCATACCTGTGGCTTATGTTTTTCCCATGCACTGATATGATTTTATTTACTTATCTATAAATTAAGAGGATTGAAGTAGATAGCCACCAAGATCCCTTCTAGTTACAGAATTCTGTGATCTATTTGAGATCAAGTCTAATGTGTTTTCAGTGTAAATAAGGATTCAGAGAGATTTGTGGAAATTGAAGTCTGCAAGGCCTAAGGGAACTAAACCTTTAGGGTACCTGCAGTACTTGGTAATTCTGAAGTCCAAGGTGAAATGTAATTCTGGAAACTTTTTCGTATCAGGATATCCACAGTGCAGTCTTACACAGGTTATGTAGAGCAGATCTGTCACACTTTAGGAAACTATGCTGTCTTACTCCATTGTGTGCTGCTATAACAAAAGGCCATAGGCTGAGTAATTTAGAAAGAACATAAACTTATTTATCACAGTTTTGGAGACTGGAAAGTCCAAGATCAAGGGGCTGCAGCTGGCAAGGGCCTTCTTGCTGTGTCATCGCATGGTGGATGGTAGAAGGCAGGAGGGAGAGAACTCGCTCCCAAAAAAGCCGTTTGATTAAGGCGTTACCCACACCTGTGGGTGGGGCCCTCATGGCCTACTCACCTCTCAAAGCTTCCACCTCTTAATACCATTACAATGGCAGTTGAATTTCAACATGAGTTTTGGAAGGACAAACATTCGAACTATAGCATATGCCAAGCCCGCTGCCCCTCCGTCTTGGCTTCCTTCTGCTACTGGCAGTTTCACATCAAGCAACACTGAAAAAAGCTCACAAAACAAGGTGCATTTATCTTGCTTTCAAAATGATATGATTCTCCCTAGTGCAGATGATTTTTATTATTTTTACCAACTCTGTGGATATATAAACTGTTAGAGTTGTATACTTTTCTCACCACTGAAATTTGCAAAAACCAGTTTTGTAAAAATACAAACTTTCCATTGTGTGCCTTTCATTATTGCCACAGAAAGTGGTAATAACTATTGACTTCTGTCACCTGCTGCCTCCTCACTTCCACAGCCATTTGTTAACATACACATGGGTATACCAGCACCTGCACACACACACACTCACACACACACACACACACTCACACTCACACACTGCCCTTTCATCTCCATCATTTCCCTGTGGCATTGGGGATTTGTGAGGTTTTCAGCAAGATGACCATAAAGTGCCTAATGATGAGCAAAGAGCCTGCCAGTTGCCATAAGAAATATGGCTCCCAGAAAAGCAATGAATCGAAGCCAGCAGCAGCTCCTGGATCTGCCTCCCTTGTCAGGGAAAACTTGTCAGGTCTCAGGGTTACACTCCATAACCTTCCTCCTTTGTGGTCCAAAGTCTGTCTTGTAGCTCAGAATAAAAAACGGAATCTCACTTACTGTCCTCGTGTATCGTAAAACCCCCTTAGGAAGCAGAGCAAGAAGCTCAGGACTATAAATTAAGACTGGATTGTGCTTTTTATTCCATTAGGCTTCTTAACACAACTGTGAATAAATCACTGGGCCTCTCTGCAGGTCGGGCTCCCATCATGTAAACTGGAGGTGAATCACACCCTTCTGGAGTCCGCAGCATACGAAGTGGCTCCCGGGCCTTGTGAGCCAGGCGTCTTACCGTGACTCACTGGGGTGAGGGGAGAAGCGTGCCACGAGAGGACTGGGGTTCTTCAGAGGAGCCTCATGGTCCTTACAAAGCAGGGATTTCTTTTTTTTCCTTAGAGTGTTTTTCTGTCAGAATGCCAAAATTCTGAGGTGCTAGACTGCAGAACTGCTAGACTTTTTGTAAAGCTTAAAATAATGCAAATGTTAACACTCTTAAAAGTTAGATCTATTTTAAAAGTTATGCCTAAGATATTAATACACTGCATTCAACAAAATCTTAATGATTACAGTGAAGTATTCAGCACTGAGGTCTAACTGCCTGCAAAGTTGTTTGCTATCGATTATTAGCAGCTGATAATAATTCTATGTTTTGCCACCTCAGTTTTTGGAGAAAGGTATAGGTATAGATACAGATATAAGCATAAAAACATGGACATAAAACATAGAAACAGAGACATATAGATATAAACATAAAAACATAAAGATAAATACTGTCTTCAGTAAAGTATATTCTTATTCAGGAGTGAAGGAAATAGCTTCCTGTGTTCCCTGGTCTGCTTTATTTTTTTTTGTAAAACAAAGCCAAGTTTCAAAGTAATTTTATAGTCACCATAGAAATGCTGGAAGTTGGAAATGTCAGCAGCCATTACGCTACTTAGAGGGACTGTCATAAGAGTTCTCTGCAAGGGATAAGATAGACCTCTGCGTTCCATTCACGTGGAAGGTGGCAAAGACTGAGAACAGGATCCTGGGAGCCTGTCTTGTTTTCCATCTGATAAAATACACTTCTAGGTAAGAAAAGTGGGTTAGATTTTCTTACCTATGCATGACTCAGTTTCTTGCATGGCTTTTCCTGATATGTCTCTTGTTAAATCAGTCAACAGATGTCTGTTTTAAGAGTGATTTTTTTTCTTATGTTATTTGACCAAGAATTTGAATACCAGCATAATTTTAGTATGTTTACTAATTTAGTGATTTGATATACCGTAGCAAGATAGAAGTCGTTTCTCAGTGTGTGCTAAGTCAGCAGTTCTTTATCTGGGACCTAATGAAAAATTATCCATTTACTAAAGATAGGACTTCACAAAGTAACTAAAATACCACGTTTGTCCCCCTTGTATTTGAATCACATAAATTCACAAGCTCCAAGTGGCAACTAAATTATCTCATGAATTACAAAGTAATCAAGAAAGAACCATTACTTACCAAATATAGGCAACTTTTATAGACAGAATCTTTCAAAATAGAGAGTAGAGGGTGGGTGCAGTAAAAAAATACCCAGAAAAAAGTGTGATGAAAAAAAATCAAAACTTATTGCAGTAGACGATTATTAGCAAAGTACTAGGGATGCCCCATTGTGGGTTATTTAGCATTCTATAAAGCAGTGTGAAATATCATCTTTTCTAAAAGTGCCACAGTATTTTTACTTACAGATTTAAAGTGAGTTTAGGATATTTTTGTTTTGAGAATATTTAAAAATTTTTTAGAAGCGTTTAACACATGGTTATTATAACAAATTCAGGCGATGCAGAACTATATAAAGCAAAAACTAAAAGTCTTCCTTGGAGTTGTGCTTCCCAGAGGTTACCACTGTTGACAATTTGATGTATGTCCTTCCAGCTATTTTTTATGCCACATATGTGTTAGTGTTATTTGGAAGAGTTACACAAAAATAGAGTCATAAAGATAGATTGTTCTGAAATTCGCTTCTTTCCCTCACTTAATTCTAGTAGTATATGATGAACAGCTTTCCATATTAGTAAATGTTACTATAACTCATTATTTTAATGCATTCACTTGTATAGCTATATCACAAATATTTAATTATTCTAATGACAATTTCTCACATTTTCTGTTATAAACAATGTGGAAATACACACTTGTATGCATATTTTTGCACCTTTCTGTCCACACTAGTATTCCTAAAGCATCATTTCCTAGTAGAAGAATTTCTGATGGTATCATTTTGGCTGTGAACCACAGTCAACAATCTTGTCTTTGTCATGTCTTTTAAGCCTGAAGGCCTGTTTGATTTCCTGGCCTTAAAGGTGTCTGAAACAGTGGGTGCATATGAGATAACAAAGTGCTTAATTGCCCTTTTTGCCAGCACCAGTCTTACTTCCTTCTGAAATTTCTAACTGCTTAAGTTGTAACAGAAACAGTTGGCTTTTCAGGTCTGGAAGGATCCTAATTATGGGACTGACCATCAACTTAGATTGTAGGTGCAGGCTACCCGCCACCTTTAGACCTTTAGCTAAGCTGTTTTCTCTTCTACCTCTTTATGTCAACTGCTTAACTCTGGCCTGAGTTATCTTTCTCTCTCTCTCTCTCTTCTCTCTCGTCGGGTACACCAAGAGGCAGCTTCTCACAGCACTCTTGGTTAGCTTAGTTTCCCCAACATCTCCAGTGAGAATTGGGAGGGAAAGTGAACAGGAAAGTTACCCGTTACCCTGTATTCACACCAGAGATTTTGCTTAGAATGACTTCTCTCTTTTTTTGAAAAGTTAAAAATTCCTTAATTTTTTATTCCTGGTACCCACTACCACAATTTACAGGGCAGTATACCTGATGTAATGAAAAGAAAAAGAAAAAGACAAAGCTACAGCAAATAAAAGACCTCAGGAATGTACATCTCATTGACACTACATTGCATTAATCAATAGCTGCACTTTTTGCAAACTGTGGCTATGACAGTCCTGAACAAGAAGGGTTTCCTGTTTAAGCTGCGGTCACTTTTCTGACTATGGATCATTGCTCTTAAAGCAGCTTTCCAAAAAACTGACAGAAGCCAACTCACATTATTTATAAGGCCCCACTGTCCCTCAAGACACAAATAAACTAAATTAAATTAGATTCCAATGTCTGTCAGATGGAGGCTGGGCACAGTGGCTCACACCTGTAATGCCAGCATTTTGGAAGGCCAAGGTGGGTGGATCACTTGAGGTCATGAGTTCAAGACCAGGCTAACATGGTGAAACCCCGTTTCTACTAAAGATACAAAAATTAGCTGGACGTGGTAGTAGGCGCCTGTAATCTCAGCTATTTTGGAGGCAAAGGCAGGAGTATCACTTGAGCCCAAGAGGTGGGGAGGTTGCAGTGAACCGATATCACGTCACTGCACTCCAGCCTGGGTGACAGAGTGTGACTCCATCTCAAAAAAAAAAAAAAAAAAAAAGGATTTGTGTATCTGTCAGATGGAGATAACAGCTGTTTTTAAGTATGTATTGGCAGACTGATTTAAGACAAGACCACTCCCCCTCATTAAAGGTATATGTATTATGTAATGACGTCTCTAGCCATTTGATTTAATTAATTCATTTTGTAAGACAATGTTGCAGGTAACTTCTGCAAATATAGGCAGTTGTCAGAAATAAACTACTGGTTCAAAAATTGTATTGAGCACTTGAGCATTTATGAGTTACGTTGAACAGACGCATCCTTTGCCCTCCTGAAGCTTTTGGGCCCAGTGTAAACATCTCAGCCACCAAAGCAAACCTTGAGCCATAACCTAAATTAATAACTAGGCAGCCTCCTAGTACACCTACAAGAGGAAGTCACTGCCTTGGGTGGAGGACAGCAAATGGGGGAACAGAGTCATCGTGGCCCTTTTACCCCATAACAGTAGTCCTCACCATGTGAATTACATAACTTTCTAATATGAATGTAGGAGAAGTAACAAGTAACCTTCTTTTCTTTTTTTAAAAGAAAAATAAATATTTAAATTCTGTTTTCTTTTCTTTGTTTTGAGATGTAGTTTTGCTCTTGTTGCCTGGGCTGAAGAGCAATGGCGCAATCTCAGCTCACTGCAGCCTCTGCCTCCCAGGTTCAGGCAATTATCCTGCCTCAGCTTCCTGAGTAGCTGGGATTACAGGCGCGTGCCACCACGTCCAGCTAATTTTTTGTATTTTTAGTAGAGACAGGGTTTGACCATGTTGGCCAGGATGGTCTTGATCTGTTGACCTTGTGATCCACCTGTCTCAGCCTCCCAAAGTGCTGTGATTACAGGCGTGAGCCACCGCGCCTGGTCTTAAGCCTTATTTTCTATTTCACAGTTTGTTTATATAGCTAAAGGATTGTCTTTCTATTTAATACTTACTAATAAATAAATGTAAGTTTGGATTTTATATCAAGGAAGCTTTATTTAGTATTTTACAATATTAGGTGTTTTTTAAACTCAAAGTACAAATTAACATTAGTTTTTCCCTGATAATGGAGCAATATAAACAGGTATATGAATATACTGATGTAGGCTTATTGTGGAGAGTTTTTTAAACAATATAGTACATGCCTGCATGTATCTATCTCCAAATCTAATATAGCCACATGTTCATTTGCCAAGATTTTTTTTTTTTTTTTTTTTAAAGACGGGGTTTCACCATGCTAGTCAGGCTGGTCTTGAACTCCCAACCTCAGGTGATCCGCCTGCCTTGGCCTCCAAAGTGCTTGGATTACAGGCGTGAGCCACCATGCCCGGCAAGATTTTTATTTATTTTTTATTTTTATTTGTTTATTTTTTTGAGACAGAGTTTCACTCTTGTTGCCCAGGCTGGAGTGCAATGGCGTGATCTCGGCTCACTGCAACCTCCGCCTCCCAGGTTCAAGCCATTCTCCTGCCTCAGCCTCCCAAGTAGCTGGGATTACAGGCATGCGCCACGATGCCCTGCTAATTTTTTATATTTTTAGTAGAGATGGGATTTCTCCATGTTGGTCAGGCTGATCTCGAACTCCCGACCTCAGGTGATCCGCCCACCTCGACCTCCCAAAGTGCTGGGATTACAGGTGTGAGCCACCGTGCCCGGCCCTTGCCAAGATTTTTAAATGTTAAATCCCACTTGAATGAACACTGCAGCCTAGAAATAATTTAAATAGGTGATTGTAGAGGGTTTGTTAGATAATTAAGCTGTAACTACTAAGTAGAATGTTATGAAATCATTAAAAGATACAGGCTTCTGGTTTGTGGTTCAGCATATAAGGAGTTTGAAGTCTTCAATCTAACAGCAAGTAAAAGTTGAACAAAATGAAAAATCAATTCTTAGATCAGAGAGGTGAAGTCATAGGGCTAACTACTGTGCCCAAAATTGGAGTGAGAGGCAAGCAGAACAGAGAATCACAACTAACTGGAGCAGGAACCTATGAGCAGTGACCTCTGCAGGAACCCATACTAGAGTAAGAAAACCTAAACTATAATTAACATGCTACTGGAGACTCACTATAGAGAAGTCCGAGAGTTAAAAACTGCAGGAGTACCCAGTCGTGAGAGGGGGGCCTCCCCACACTTTTGTTAGTTTTACTTCCAGGAGCTTGACTTGGTCCTCATGATGGATGTTGAAAGAAAAATTTTCCCCTGATTCTGGCAGAGGGAGGGAAAAAGTAGCCATTTAAAACACACAAGAGCATTCTGTTCTTTTTAGCAAGGCTTCTGCCCTCAGGAGAAACTATGTTATCAGAACTTAACTGACTTAGGTAAGGGAAATACTCAGCTCTAGCCCTATCTAATCTTCCATGTGGAAGAAGGGGAATACCCAACTCCAGCCCATTCTAGATATTTTTGTTCCACCTAAGAAGGGGGAAAGACTGAGAACACTTGTGAAACTCATAGCCCAGGGGCACAGGCCTACTAAAAGACCAAAACCTGTTCATAGAACTATAGAACACTTTCCTCTTCACCCCCATCTCACTACCACAACACTAAAGACCTGTGTACCAGAGTTTCTTTGACCTAGTGTATTATGTCTGGTTTTGAACCGAAAATTACAAGGCATACAAACAGGCAGAAAACACAGTTTAAAGAGGCAAAACAAGCATCAGAACCAGACTTACATATGGCAGGGATGTTGGACTTATCAGACCAGGAATTTAAAATAACTGTGATTAATATGCCAAGGGCTGTAAGGGGAAAAGTAGGCAACATGCAAGAACAGATGGACATCATAAGCAGGGAGATGGAAATTCTAAGCAAGAATCAAAAAGAAGTGCTAGAGATCAAAAACACTGTAACAGACCTGAAAAATAACTTTGATGGGCTCACTGCTAGACTGAACATGACTAAAGAAAGAATATCTGAACTCTTGAGGATATGTTAGTAGACACTTCCAAAACTGCATAGCAAAGAAAAAAAGAGACTGAAAAAAAAAAAAGGAACAGAATATCCAAGAACTGTGGGACAACTACAGAAGATGTACAGACGTGCGTTAGGAATACCAGAAGAAAGAGAAGGGAACAGAAGAAATACTTGAAGAAATAGTAACTGAGACTTTCTCCAAATTAATGTCAAACACCACAGAACAAGAAAGCTCATAAAACACCAAGCAAACTAAACACACACACACATTATACCGAAGCATATCCAAACTGCAGAAAATTAAAGGTTAAACAATTTTGAAAGAAGCCAGAGGGGAAAAAACTCCTTCCTTATAAAGGAACAAAAAAAAGTATTACATCTGACTTCTTGAGAAGTCATACAAACAAGAAGACAGTAGAGTGCAATAATTTAAATTGTTGAGTGGAAAAAGAAATCAACCTAGAATTCTGTACCCAAATACAAAATTATTCTTCAAAAGTGAAGGAGAAATAAATATGTTTTCAGACAAACAAAAATTAAGGACTTTTGTGGTCAGTAGACCTGCCTAACAAGAACTGTTAAAAGAAGTTCTTCAGAGAAAAGGAAAATGATATGTTAGAAACATGGATCTTTATAAGCAAAGGAAGAGTATTGAAAAAGGAATAAATAAAAGTAAAATAAGAACTTTTCTTATTCTTTATCACATAAATAATTTGTTTAATGATAGCCACAGCCTATTCAGTTATGTACACTTATGTGTATGCGCGCTTACGTATAAGTGAAATGAATTGCAGCAATGATGCAAGGGACAGGAGGGAATAATTAGGGACGTTTTGTTATTATAAGGTACTTGTACTATACATGAAGTGATATAATGTTATTTGGAAGTAGATTTGGTTAGTATAATACATACTCCAGAGCAACCACCAGAAAAAGTAAGAGAGAAATATAAATGACATGCTAAGAAAGGAAAGAAAGTTACATCATATAAAATCCTCAATTAAAACCACAAAAGGTAGTGAAAGAGTAGAAGACAAACAGGAACAAGTAACAAGGGCAGCGAATAGAAAACAGTAACAAATACAATAGATATTAATCCAGCTATTTCTTTAATCACTGTAAACATCAGTGGTCTGAATACACCAATTAAAAAAGTTTGTCAGAGTTGATCAAAAAAGAACCAACTGTATTTTTTATACAGGAAGCCCACCTTAAACATGAAACACGTATAGACTAAAAGTAAATGGACAGAGAAAGATATACAATGGTAATACTAATCAAAAGAAAGTGGGAGTAGCTATATTAATTTCAGATGGAGCAGACTTCAGACCAAGAAAAGTATCCAGGACAAAAAATAAAAAAGAGCATGACATAACAGATAATAAAGAGGGTAATTGTCCAAGAGATAACAATTCTTTTTTTTTGTTTTTGGAGATGGAGTCTCGCTCTGTCACCCAGGCTGGAGTGCAGTGGCGCCATCTCAGCTCACTGCAACCTCCACTCTCCAGGTTCCAGCAATTCTCCTTCCTCAGCCTCTTGAGTATCTGGGATTACAGATGCACACCACCACACCTAGCTAATTTTTGTATTTTTAGTAGAGACGGAGTTTTGCCATGTTGCCCAGGTTGGTCTTGACCTCCAGGCCTCAGGTGATCTGCCCGCCTCGGCCTCCCAAAGTGCTGGGATTACAGGAGTGAGCCACTGTGCCCGGCCAGGATAACAATTCTTAAATATCTATGTGGCTAACAGCACCAAATATATATGAGACAAAAAAATTTTAAATAAAGATATTTAACAACAATTCTTAAATATTCTTAACAATTCTTAAATATCCTTAAATATCTATATGGCTAACAATAGCAAATATATATGAAGCAAAAAAACTGACAAAACTGCAAGGAGAAGTGGGTGAATTCATTATTATCCTCGGTCAGAAATAAACACACCCAGCAGGCAGAAAATCAGTAGACATGATTAACTCAACAGCACTGTTAGTTAACTGGATATAATTGACATCTATAGACGACTTCATTTTATGGCAACAGACGACACATTCTTCTTAAGTTCACTTGGAACATTCACCAAGATACAGACCACAACCCAGGCCATAAGGATGTATATTTACACTGTCTGCTTTTACCACGGTGGAATTAAACTAGAAATCAGTGACAGTTGTAGCTGGAAAATTCCAAAATACTTGGAGATTAAACAGCACACTTCTAAATAACGGGTGGGTCAGAGGAGAAATCTTAAGCGAAATTAAAAGGTATTTTGAACAAATGAAAAAACAACTTAATCAAAATTTGTAGGATGACTTTTGGAGGACAGCCACTGAGTCTGTGGTCATTGCCCCAGAAGCAGGAACTATGGTATCTCTCCTCTTCTACTTTTCATTACAACCAGTAAAGGCTGCTCCTACTATACGAAAAAAAAACTGTGGGATGCAGAAAAAGCTGTGCTTAGAAAGAAATTTATAACGTTGACTGCATATACTAGAAAAGAGGGAAGAACTAAAATCAGTCATCTAAGTTTGCACCTTAGGAAACTAGAAAAAGAAGAGCAAACTACGTCCAAACTAAGGATAAGAAAAGAAATCATAAACCTTAGAGCAAAAATGAATGAAATTGGAAACAGGAAATCAATAAGCTGGGTCTTTCAAATGATCGATAAAATTGGTAAACTGCTAACCAGGGTAAGGAAAAAGGGAGAAGAAGCAAATTATACTACATCAGAAATGAAAAAGGAGACATCACTACAGGTTCTGTGAACATTGAAAGCATAATAAAGAAACACTGTGAACAATTCTGTACTCTCAACTCTGATAACCAAGACAAAATGGATCAATTCCTTCAAAGATACAGTCTGCCAGGAAATAGTCTGAATGGGCTTATATCTATTAAAGAAATTGAATCAATAATTAATAGCCTTCCCAAATAGAAAGCACCAGGCATAGATGGATTTACTAATAGATTCTACCAAACTTTTTTTTTTTTTTTGAGACAGTCTTGTGCCGTCACCAAGGCTGGAGGGCAGTGGCATGATCTCAGCTCACTGCAACCTCTGCCTCCCAGGTTCAAGAGATTCTTGTACCTCAGACTCCCAAGTAGCTGGAATTACAGGTGCCCACCACCACACCTGGCTAGTTTTTGTATTTTTGGTAGAGATGGGGTTTACCAGGTTGGCCAGGCTGGTCTCAAACTCGGGACCTCAGGTGATCTGCCCTTCTCGGTCTCCCAAAGTGCTGTCATTACAGACATGAGCCACTGTGCCTGGCCTGTACCAAACACTTAAGGAAAAAACTTTATTAATTCTCTGCAGTCTTTTTGGCGAACAGAAGCAAAGAGAATACTTCCCAATTTATTCTGTGAGGCCAGCATTATCTTAATACCAACACCAGGCAAAGACAAGGAAACTATAAAGCCATATCTCTTGTGAACATAGATGCAGAAATCCTTAACAAAATATCAGCAGATTATAGCCAGCTAAGTAGAAAAAGAATTTCATACCATGACCAAGGGAGATTTATCCCAGGTGTGCAAGGCTGATTCAACATTCAAAATCAGTTATAAGCAATCACATCAACACCTGCTTATGCTAAAAATAACTCCCAGCAAACTAGGAATAGAAGGGACCTTAAGGAATATCTGCAAAACTCTACAACAACCATTATACTTAATGCTGAAAAACTAGATGCCTTCCTGCTAAGACTAGGAACAGGGTAAAAATGTCACCTCTCACATCTTCTTTTCTATATCACACTAGAAATCTTAGCTAATGAAATAAGAAAGAAAAAAAAGGATAATGAAGTATCAGTACAAGTTCACTGATTGTAACAGATGTACCACTCCAGTGGAGGATGCTGATGGGGGAGAGCTTATACGTGAGTGGGGACAGGGAGTGAAGGAGAACTCTACTTTCCACCCAATTTTGCTTTGAACCTAAAACTGCTCTAATAAATAGACCATGTGTTTTAATGTTATGTGAGGAAGGTTTAACCTGAGAAAATATTTACAATATATTATTGATTTTCAATAATTATTAAACAATTTCTATTCTTTGCTGTTGTTTTTCTCTGCCACTGGTCTTTACCTGTGTTTTGTTTGTTTTGGTTTTTGAAACAGGGTCTTGCTCTGTCATGCAGGCTGGAGTGCAGTGGTGTGATCATAGCTCACTGCAGCCTCAAACTCCTAGGTTCAAGTGATCCTTTCACCTCAGCCTCCTGAGTAGTTGGGACCACAGGAACATGCCACTATGCCTAGCTAATTTTTTTTTAAATTTTCATTAAAATATGAAAATAGGGAGACCGTGTCTCCCTACGTTGCTGAGGCTGGTCTCAAACTCCTGGCCTTAAGCAGTCTTCCCACCTTGCCTTCCCAGCATGGACTTCTCTGTTTTATTCACAACCATAACCCTACCTCCTAGTATAGGGCCTGGCATGTTGTTTAAAAAAAAAAAAAAAAAGCAACAGTAATAGCTTAATACTGAAATAGTATATTTAATGATGTGTTGGGTGATGTTCTAAGTACTTTACATATATATCTACTCATTTAAACTTTGTAACTTTGAAGTAAATACTTATTCCTAGTTTACAAATGGAGAAACTAAGATACCAGGAGGTCAAGCAACTTGCCCAGATTTACATTGCTAGTAAGTGGTAGAAATGGAATTTGACCCCAGGCTGTATGACCTGAATGTTTGCTCTTCCTCAATTTATACCACCTTTCCTTAGAAGGCAGTCCACAGTATTTTTGATTGGGTGAATGAATGAGTAAATGAATATGAGTGAAAGAATGAAATGAAAAGGCAACTCTTAATATAGTATTACTAGTCCATTTTTATTTTTAAATGTATCATGTACAGTATCCAAATTTTCATTATTACTAAGAGATGATAAATTGTAGTAAAGTCACACAGTGGAATGTTATTTAGCAATGAGGAAAGTGAGTTGCAATTACATATAACAGCATGTATGGTTCTCATGAGCATAATGTTGAGCAAAAGAAGCCAGACCCTAAAGAGTATCTGTTTACTGTTCCATCTGTACCAAGGACAAAAGAGGCACAAGTAACCTGTGCCATTACAAGTCAGAATGCTAGGAACCCTCGGGGAAGAGCTAGAAGGGCACCAACGGGGGCTTTTTGGAAACAGGAGTGTTCTCCCCTTTATCAGGTGCTGGTTACATGGGTGTGTTCAATTTGTAAAATTTATTTAAGCTATACACGTATATCTGCAGTTTTTTTGATTGGTAAATTGTACTTTAATAAACAACTCTTTAATTGGCTAAGTTAGAAAAAAGCGTCAAAAAGATAAATATGAAGTTGAAAGTATATTTGCCCAAAACATTCATTAACTATAGATATTTTTTGGAAACAATGCTATGAGTAATTTTCAGTTTTATTTTTGAGAGTTCTTAGGTTTTTCAGATGTAACAAAATTGTCACATATTGCCTGTGTAATCTGATTTCTAAAATGTGATTAAAATGAACTTGCCCCAAAATCGACATGTGCTCCCACTCAGCATGCATTGGGCACGTGGATGTTGGCCCCTGATGGGTGATAACAGGGACACCAGCCCACTGGCTACCTTGCTCACCCTCCTGCTTTAGTCACAATCTTTCAAGCCTCATAGGACGTTCAGGGATTTCCAATCAGTGTTTTGTGTTTGTCTTACATTTTTATTCCCCTTTTCAGGCTGAACAGTCAAAAGAAGAGCAGAAGCAAGGTTTGAATGCAGAGAAATTGATGAGGCAAGTCTCCAAGGATGTATGTCGGCTCCGGGAGCAGAGCCAGAAGGTGCCTCGGCAGGTGCAGTCCTTCAGGTGAACGGCCCCATCCAGGACAGCTTTTGCATTGTCCTCACGTGGTCTGGTTTTGTGGGAATTCACCTCAGTGCAGTGAAAGTTAATATTAGGATCTGAGAGAGAAATTCTCTGTTCCCCACCTTGAATATATAATTTCCCATTTGTACCTTCCTGAGGTGATAAATGTGACTGGTAGAGTTAAAGACTGATGAAAGCCTGACTCACCCCAAGAACTCAGGGTATCCCCAGCTCTTAGTAGCTCTTAACATATCTCACTGGGCTATCTTCACACAGGATACAAAGGTACAGAAAACCCAGATATCTTTGGAGTTTTGTTCACTCATTTTACAAGCATTCCTTGAGCAGCCCCATAAGCCTTGCACCGTGTCAGGCCCTGAGATGCCGAGGCTAAGAACATGTGTGTTCTCTTTTGGGGGGCTCTGGGCTGTCACAGGGACAGGTGGGTAACCAGGTCATGGAGTGCATGTGGAAAGAGCTCACTAAAGGTATAGGTGGGGACCTTTGAGAGGTGCGGGAGGAGCCTCAGTTTGTGTGGGGCAGGTGCTGGGGCTGCGGGCACCAGTGGGAGAAGATTATAAGAGAACCCATGGCTGCAAGTTCCTTAGGCACCTAGAGGTGGCAGTTTGGAGTGGGACATCGAGGCAAGAAGAAAAGCACGGATAGAGGCACCGACCTTAGAAGTCAGTCCCGAGCTCTGTGGCGCATGCGGAGTTGCCAGCTGCTGAGCCTGCCTGGGAGAACTGGGCTCAAACTACACAGGCCTTGGACGCTGTGCAGGCTTCCACCTGTGGTTCCAGATGGTAGGGGAGCCGGCAGGGCTTTCCCTGCACAAAAGTAAATGATGGGGTTGGGTTCTGTGTGAGGCAGATATCAGAGGCATTGTGGAGAGTGAGCGGGGAGAAATGGGTAAGGATGCCTAGTTAGGTTCATGGGAGGTTCATGGGGGGAGTGGTCGCCCTGTGATACCAGCACTCCAGATGGAGAGCGCTGAGGACCAGGGGTATGAGGACGATGCTGACCTCTGCCGTGGGCACACCAGGCAATGCCAGCAGGCCAGCGAGGTAACCATGACCAGTAGACAAGTGGGAGTAAAAATCTAAAGCCGGGGTTAGGGGTCAGTATGGAGACTTTAAAATGGGACTGCTCATCCTCGGTGCGTGGTCCCATCAATGGAAATGGGGCAGACATCCCAGAAAATGTGAAGGGGACAGAAAGGAGGCCTGGTGGGCACCAACCACTGAAGGGCACACCCCAAAAGAGATACAAGAAGGAATGGCTGAAGAGGTCAGAGGAGAACCGGGGGCCTGGGGCCGAGGGTGGGGAGGGAGATCGATGGAGAGAACTGAAAAGTACACTCAGGATCTCTGGTGAGCGCACCAGGGATGGTTTCAGTCCCATCGGAGGGAGCTCAGCAAAAAGGTTTGCTCATACTGGGTTTTGATTTGGTTTTGGTTGGTTTTGTATACATGCATCTTTGGAAAGCATTTAGGCATAAGCAGGAGAAGCCCAGAAGAAGCGAGTGTTTTTGAAGTGTGGGGAAGGTGGGTCACGTGGTGGAGCAGGGATACTTGTGGCAGGCTGGGGTCCAGTGCCAGGCGGGAGGGCAAGGCGACACACTGTGTGGCTGCAGCAGGGTGCCTTGCCTTAGTGGGCTCACAGCTCTTTCATTTTTATGTGACATCTTGTAGTCGAGAGGTTCTTCCACCCTTTTTACTGCTAAAGAACCACATTTGTGACTTTTAGGGCATGCTGCTACTTGGGTTTTAGAACTGCAGGTGAGGGGAATCCATTCATGCCTTTGATGCTGTGGTCACTTTGAGAGTAAGCAGCATTGTCTAGCATGGAAGGTCACACAACTCACAGTTGTTACTGAAACCCAATGCAAAGAATCCATGAACATTCCCAGCTTCCCTTAAGATCCAAAGCCATTATGTCACCAGGCAAGTGATGAGATGGACCACAGTAGATAGACCGCGCTGGCAGCACGACAGCCTGTGCGAGGGATTGGCACAGTTGCCGTTGCCTGGCCTGGGATGGTGAGAGACTGGGCAGTGGTGGGGTCTGGGGCGTTCTGCCCAGCACCACCCCAGCTGCTTGTTTCACCTGGAATCAGGAGCCCCATGGTCCCTGGCCTTCTTATTTTTCAAGAGAAGTTAGAAATCAAGAATTTGATGTGAAGTGTCTCAAATGCAGGCACTGGCAACTCATTCAGGTATTTTTTAACACCCCAGTTGCCAGCTGCACCTAAGGCCTCCAGTGACACCATGCCCACACCCTTGGCGTGTTTCGTTCTTGTTCCCCGCTTATGGAATTGAACAAATGTAAAGGGCACTGTTGACAACAGTGGCTCATTCCGGTGTCCACAGTGTTGTCACGC
The DNA here is from genome assembly GCA_963573385.1 of Cacajao melanocephalus. Taxonomy (NCBI): domain Eukaryota; kingdom Metazoa; phylum Chordata; class Mammalia; order Primates; family Pitheciidae; genus Cacajao; species Cacajao melanocephalus. Next base: position 4,897 of record CAUYLG010006232.1, on the reverse strand, counting down.
CTCATCTTCTTCTGGATCCTTTCTTAGTCTTCGGAACACCCCCGCCTCAGCTCTGGTTTCTAACCTGCGCCTCCCCCTCCTCCATCTGGACTGTTCTTTCACAAGGGAGGGCCAGTGCTTTATTCTTCAGCCACCAGCGTGCCCCATGCATGTAGTATGCCCTCAGGAAATACGTGCTGACAGCATGTCATGTACAGTGTGAAGTTTTGTAGGAAAATAGACACTGTTGTTTTTTTTGTTTTGTTTTGTTTTTTTTGAGTACGCTCCTCACCTGAAAACCACTTTGCCCTTTCTCAGCTTCTCTTCTGCTTTGGGACAAGGGCAGTTACTGCCTTTCAGATAGTGAGTTCCTCCTCCTCCTTTCATGTGAGTTGTGGTATCACTCATCAGGTTGTGCCTGCCTTGGCATGGTATGGATTTTAAAGATTTTCCCGGTATTATGTACTTTCCTGGGAGGTTACTGAAAAGTTTCCACATAGGATTTTGGGCCTTTTGAGTCCTCTACTGCCTAGTTGGGAAACACCCATCCTAGACCAAACCCCTACTAGTTGAAAAACTGTCTTCTGATGGAAGTTCCCTCAAGGGAACTTACTGGCTTGGTCTGGAGGTGACTTCCGTGAGCCAGAGCTGCTGTTCTCCTGCCTACCTTTAGCAGGCAGAGGCTCTCTTGATTTCAAATGGAGTTTTGCTTAAGGGAAAAAGCTCCTGCCTGTGCTTGTAGAGACATCACCGCCACTGCAGGTCATGGGGATTGTTTTGATGGTCCTAGATAATTTTGAGCATCATATGTAAGTCAATTTATTTCTCACCTCAAATCTAGGGAGAAGATTGCCTACTTCACCAGAGCAAAGATAAGCATCCCGTCCCTGCCGGCTGATGATGTGTGATTACATGGCTTAAGAAATTATTTTTCATCTGTTCACTTTCTTAGAGAGGGTAACAGACTGAAGATCTGTTTGGTTTTTGTTTTGTTTTGTTTTTGGTAATATGACTGTCAACTCTTGAAGAACTTTTATTTCACATTAGATTTTCAACACATTAATTCGTAAAATACCTTGAGTATAATTTTTATATGCTTAAAAAAGAAAAAATTGATAAGAAAAATGGGATAATCTGATACACAAATGTTGCCCAGTATGTGCGTATTGCCAGTGGGCTTCCTTTTGTAAAAATGGAATCTAGGCAGGACCCCACGTGTGTACCGTTGAGCCGACGGGAGAAAGAACTTGGTTCAGCAGGTAGTTTTGCTTCTCCTTTGTGTTGCCGTGAGTAGCCTGTGCCGATGGCAGCAGCGCCACGTGGCATCTGTGCGCCAGCGAGGAGAGGAGCGCTTTCCATTTGGAGGGCAGTGTGAGCATGAGCTGGAGTGCAGCGTTCCAAGTCCATTCAGAATGGGTGGTGCGTTCATGGCCATCACCTGTGCAGGAACACCTGATTTTCTTAAAGCAATTTCCTTTTTGTCCTTTTGTATTTTTCTAAAGAAAACTAAAATATAAACTACCAAATGCTCTTAAGAATGTAAGAATACAAAGGAGCAGTACTCTTGGCCACACTGAAGATCTTGGGATTCATGACACCGAGGGAAGGGAGAAGACAGAACACCAGGCGTGCAGAGACATAGGCAAGTAAGCTCATCAAAGGAGCAGCTGCTTTCTCTCACTCAGCCTGACTTTGCAAAGTGTTCAAATGTGAGTTTCTGGCTTGCACCAGTGGTTTGTCCTAAGTCTAAGCATGGTGCCAAGTGGTGGCCCTGTGTTCTGAGGACAGAGGGAGCTGGAGGTGTGGAGGGAAACACATCAGCACTCATTTGGTGTAACCAAGAAGAGAGGAAACGATGTCTTGATAGAATCAAAGTTGCCAAAAACAAAAAAGAGTTTATCAAGCAGATTTCTAACATTTAGTAGAAATTACCTCATAGCTCTCATTTTTAGGGGATTCGATCTATAATTTTTGGTAAATAGTTGGGAGGCAAAGGGAAGAATGTGCCTGGGGGGACTATTAATCTGAAGAATAAGCTAAGTTGTTTATAAAAAAGATGATTTTGGTTGAACAAGTTTAGAGATATAAACTGACTAATGTGTCTTCCAGTTTAGAATTTCAGCTTACCCAACCCAGGCACGTCTTAGAAAAACAGATCCTCAGTGCAGCTCTGACAGCATCAAAGCTTTTAAAATAAATAGTATTTAGGCCATTTAAACCATACTTACCACTCAGAAACAATTTTGGGTTAGCCATCTAATATAGCAAATGAAATCGATTTTTTTAAGAAATGGAAAATTGTCTTAAAGGTATGGACCTCTTAAAAAAAAGATGTGTTCCTAAGTTAGAATGTTCACTAGCAAGAATTTTTATTTTCTTGAAAGCAATTATATATGTTTTGGAAAGTTCATGTTATTGGAATCGAAGTTCAAATTAAGCAACTTCTGAGCCTAGAACTCTATTTTTTCCTAAATGTCCCACCACTTAATACAAATTTCTCTGAAGACATAACTGGACATGACAGACACTGCTTTCAACGAAAACCAGCCCAGGGAATTGACTGTGCACGGTCCTGTAAGGCTGCTCAGTTCATCCTATCAGATGACTGAGGAAAACTAGAAAAAGAACACAGTTCACCCTTGTCAAGGTCAAATGTGAAAGGCAGAAGTTTATTTCACATAGCGGTAAATGAAGGTGAGCTGTTTCCAGTGTCTTAGTTTGACCATGAAAATGTCTATAGAATTATGTGTAGTTGTTCCATACAATTTTATTTTCTTCATTTATTTATTTACAGTCTTATTTATGTTCTGTTTAATATATAGTTTGATTCTGGCCATTTAAAATATTTGACACAGAAGAGACTATATTGGAATATTTACAGCTTTATAAGTCTTTCATCAGATTAGCTGTTGACTTTTTGTAATACAAAAAGTTTCAGACAAGTATTAAAGAATAAAATCTGTCTCAGGCTGGTAGTTCGCAGTTGTGACCAAGATGCTTTTGGTTGTTGTATTTTACAAAATTTCCTCATTTCTAACATGAGAGATGAACTTATTTTAATATAATCCTTTTTCTACACTTAAAAAGTCAGCAATAGTGTTATGTATTTATAGGCAGCTTTTAATAATCTTGTCATATTTGTACTAACCCAGATGATCACAGTGACAAAACATTTTAATAACTTGATCACAAAACCATATGGACAAATATGAATTTTAATATTATAAATACTATTTTTAAAAGGTAGAATTTATTCGCACAGGGTAAAAAGAATGTAATATTTAGTTCTCAAGTTTGAATTATCAGTATATTATTACAGTTTTGTATATCAGAATCTTAAGTGTTACAGGTACAAAAAGAGTATTGCTAGCCAAATGAACAAAGTTTAGCTGAATCTCTGCAGCATGCAAATCAAATTAATTACATTGTTTTGCTATTGCTTTATCTATATTGTATTAATTACCAAAAGCTCAGGACTGAACTAAATATTTAATCAGGTTAAATTCTGAACATGTTTCTGTCTTAATTTGTCTTGTTTGTAAACGTCTGCAAATACATCACATAGATTAATTTTGGTTTCTGCACTTTCCATGTGTTTGTGGGTGGAAAAAAATTCAGTGGGTTTTTAAAAAAAAAAAAACAAAAAACAAAGATACATATTGCCTAACACTCTATTTCAGTGTCGTTTATTGTTCAGTTTATTTCCCTGATTGGCACAAATACAAGAGTTTCCTTGAGCCATGTACCAAGCAAATACAAAATATTTCATGAAGAAATCCCCAGGCCAGCAGTTTGTGATAATAGTTCTTGTTGGAACTATGTGTATTGCTGATAAAAAGGATGAAGTATTTTCATTGTGCAAATAAAATGAAGGGCTCCAGAATATGTGCTCTGTCGTCGCGCCGCCTGGGCTGGCAGCGCGCTGCACGGTGAGGCAGCCGTCCCAGGAGGCTCTCCACCCGCACACACTGGCCTGGCCTGCCATGCGCCCCCTAGGCTGCAGAGCCAGGGAAGCCAGAAGTGCTCCCATCAAATACAGAGCACAGGATGCAGAAGCACATTTGTGCGGCCCAGTCTACGTGAACCATCCAAAACACAAGGTCGCCCTCCTGCTTCTGACATAGTAAAGAAGGTGTGATTGAAGGCGGCTGCCTTTTGAAAAAGGCTCATGGAGACACTGAGGTCTCTGACTCAGAAGATGTGTCTACATCTTTTACTTCTCAAGCTTTTAAATGCTTGCTTCTCAAGCATTTTAAATGATAATTTTATATAATAAGGTGTCATGCATTTTAAATAAACATGCAACAAGACCTCAGCTTTATCATACTAGATTACCTTAAACACCTGAAAGAAGTACATGAATGCCAAAATGATTCAGCTCCATATGAATAATACCTTCAGAGATACATAAGGATTAATTTAATGCTTTATTTACCACTTCTATGCAGTCACTATTTTAAAATCGAGAAAACTCATCCACGGTAATGGTTGTCATTACTATTAAGTCTTGATTGGTTTTGATCTCAGAGTAGAAGATAAAAGTGGTTCACCAGTCCTAGAAAGAAATTATAGTTTACTAGCCACAGGAAACAATGCATTTTAGAAAATCAGAAGCATAGTGAGATGACAATAGTGGGAAATCCTACCAAATTCAGTGTTGACCTGGCTCCTCCTGCACAGCAGATGCTTGTCGTTTCTGGCTTAGTTTTTCAGGTTGGTGTTTCTCGTCTCCAATTGCTGATGATCATCTTGCATTTGCGCCACTGCATAGTGGCCTGAAGCTAGGGGAGCATGGCTGGAGCAGGCTGCACAGTTGAGCAGACACCCTCCTAGTACAAGAGAAAGTCCAGCAAACCAGCCCAGAAAGAGGGCCTCCCCAAACTCCCACCTGGGGACAATGTCTGGGATGGTCTCATCC